>APFE031111970.1:25821-63268 GCA_000404065.3 Pinus taeda | reverse complement strand
TAATGGTTTATGGAAATGAAACCATAATATTTTAAACTAAAAGTATGCCCACTTTTCATACAACAACCATTAAAAATTGTAAAAGGTTTTGAAAAATGAGCCATCAAATCTGGAAATCATGTAAAGAGTTATAGAGTAGCTACAAATAATATAAATATTAACGATCCAAGAAATCAAAATTAAATTAGTGTATTTCTTCAATTTATATTTAAAATATTTTGGAGTATATTAAAGAAACTCTTGGTTTCAATGTCTTGATAGGGTTTCTAGATTTAATTTCTTTGTCTTGCATCTATTGATGGTTAATAGGTTGATATTTTACTTTAAATTTAAATATAACTTTATAAAGTATGCATCTCATTATGGGAATGCATTTCATTGTGGGAATTTTGTGGTGTAAAATTGGTCCCCTAAGGAAAATAATAATATAATACGAAAAAAATAATAATAATATAAGAATTATACTTTATCTAAATCAAATGAAAATTTAGATAATTTGAATGGTATTTATTTACATTTCAAGTATGGGGAGTTGTTAAATGTAGAACTATATTCTGCATCCAAAAATACCTCAGGTATAAAATTATGAATAAACCCACAATTTTATTTTTTATAAAAATAAATAAATATTTCTTTTCCCAAAAAACATGTTTTTTCTAATTTAATTCAATATAATGTTTTTAACAATATTTAATCTAAAAGTCGTACTATTTATTTAAATTGTAAATTAATCGTTTGTTTACAATGA
This sequence comes from Pinus taeda, assembly GCA_000404065.3. Taxonomy (NCBI): domain Eukaryota; kingdom Viridiplantae; phylum Streptophyta; class Pinopsida; order Pinales; family Pinaceae; genus Pinus; species Pinus taeda. The sequence goes on along the minus strand of APFE031111970.1, from coordinate 62,520 downwards.
AAGAAAATAAATACTAATTTTATAAACATCAATTGCAACTCAACTACGATTTCCACCCACCAAAAAGATCACGTGAATTGTAACTGCACCTGCAATTCCTACGAATCAAAATCCAAAAATATCATGTCAATTGCTTCAACAGATGAAACAAACCAACAACCAAATAATCATGTGAATTGAATTGAATTGCTAAAGTGAGAAGTGACTCCATCACAAATTACTATGCAGAAATTTCACGTGTAAAGTATCAAAATATCGAAAATGTGCCTATAGATGTGACTCCGCAACTTATTTTTATCCCCACACAAAAGAAACATGTGTAAAGTAGCACATAATGTCTATAGATAAACATCATGTATCTTAGTTAAAAATAACCTTTTCTTATAACCTTCACCAGTAAACTAACACATGATATCTACATATAAACTAGCCTGACTTGTTAACTAACACACGGTATATATATATATATATATATATGACATTGGCATGTTTCATGACTTTATTTTCCACGTACTGCTCGGCTATTTTTTTTCGTGAAATATGGACAACCACGGAATCTATGCTATGCTATGTGACACACGTTCGTCCTTATAAATACGTAGCTCTATCAAGATCTATATTGTGAAGTGTTGAGAGTATTCTACGCTGAATTCTTTAGTTGACATTTTATTAATTCAAAGTGGCAAGATGACAGGTCTCAAGGACTCTGCTAATAGGGTTTTGATAATAGGAGGCACGGGATACATTGGGAAATACATGGCAAAAGCCAGCGTTTCACAGGGCTATCCAACCTACGTTCTTGTCCGTCCTGCTACAGCAGCTGCCCTTGATTCCTTCAAGGCAAAGCTACTTCAGCAATTTAAAGATATTGGCATTCATATTCTTGAAGTAAGTGAATATTCCACGATATTATATTCGATTCAAATTGTATTTATTATGAGACGCAAAAGAAGGCTAATGGATTTGGGATTTGGTAAGCAGGGATCTTTAGATGATCACAACAGCCTTGTGGATGCAATCAAGCAAGTAGACATAGTAATATCCGCAGTTGCCATTCCTCAGCATTTGGATCAGTTTAATATCATAAACGCCATTAAGGATGTTGGAATTGGAAATATAAAGGTACATGATAAACAACTCAAAAAATGAACCAAGCTAGTAGGACCTTTGTGCCTTTATATTTAAGTACTTCTAAACATTCCAACATTTAGGCTTTCGATTAGATCTCTTCTATATCTATATGTATTCGTGTGAATGGTTCTTATTTTCATTTTTTGATGCAGAGGTTCGTACCCTCAGAGTTTGGGAACGAGGTTGACACATTACAAGCTCTCCCTCCCTTTCAAAGAGTGTGTGACAATAAAAGGAAGATTCGCAGGGCCATTGAAGAGGCCGGCATTCCATTCACCTTCTTTTCTGCAAATACTTATGCCATGTATTTTATTGATTATTTCTTTCATCCCAGTCAAAAACCGCAGCCAGAGGAAGTTGTCATCTATGGGGATGGTCTCAGCAAAGGTTGTGCATCTATCCTCTCTTTTCTTTGCATATGAAAGTGCTTTTAAATTGCAAACAAGGAACTATTAATATGTGGTGGCTGCGTATTACTGAAAGATAAAACTAATTACATGGTGATTATGTTGTGCAGCGTTTATGAATTCAGAAGAGGACATTGCAACTCTCACGATAATGATGGCAAACGATCCCAGAACAATGAATAGGCTTGTGATTTACAGGCCACCAAGCAACATAATCTGCCAGAGTGAGCTCGTCTCGTTGTGGGAAAAGAAGACTGGAAGAAGTCTGAAGAGAGTTTTTCTGCCCGAAGCCGAGATGGTTAGACTCTCAGAGAGTAAGATAACAGTTATCACTTCGTTTTTCATCCACGCTTAATCTTTTAACATGCTGTTAACTGCATAGTTTAAACATGTAACATGCAGCTCTGCCTCGTCCAGAGCAGAACATTCCTGTCTCGATTTTGCACAACATTTTTGTGAAGGGAGAGCAGACAAAGTTTGAGTTGGGAGAGGAAGACCTTGAGGCGTGTGAATTGTATCCAGAGTACAAGCACATCACCATAGACGAATTGCTTGACATCTCCGTTGTGGATCCACCAGAAACAAAATTGGCATCATTCATATGATGGATTATATGGAGAGATATATTGTTCATCATTATAATTTTTTATTCAAGTTTAATGTAGAGGAATAGTTTATTTTGAACTTTCGAATTTGAATTCCATGTTCTTCGTCCTCTCACATTTAAATTGCATTTGCTGCGTCCCCTTATTAATCAGTTGCAAAATAATAAGTTTACAATGGGTTGATTTTAACATTTATTTAAAGATATCTTTATCGTTCTTCAGGCTAATTGCAATATGATCATTCAAAACCTTTTGGTCTTTCATATTTATTAAATATATTTTAATGGTATCGTAGGAATATATATAGAGAGAGAATATTTTAATTCCACTTCTGAATAGAATTTGCGGTGTTTTCTCAGACTTATTTTAACATTTTTTTAATTATATTATTTTAAAATAATAAAATAAAATTAATATTATTACATCTTGTTTATAAATTTAGTAGGCATGATATACTGATAATTATAATGATTTATTATTTATTAAAAATAATTATGTATAAAATTAAATAATTTTTATTTTATATAAAAACATATATATAAATAGAAATATTATTTTTCTTAATATTAAACTATAATTTAAATTAATTATATCATACTATATTTATAAATACTCATATAATGATAAGATAAATGCCAAATTATAGGTGTGAATTTGGAAAACATAACCTCATAATCATAAATATTAAATTATAATTTGAAGTAGAAAAGTTTTATAGTTATGTGATCTCAAATGATCATATATTAAACTGAATTAGAATTTATTAATGTCATCAGTGAAATGAATGTTAACTTAAGGTGTTTTAATCGTGAGAATTGAATCAAAGAAAGATTTTACGATGAAATTGAAATATAAGAAAAATGCAAACAAAAGCAATAAGTAGCAAAACAATGATACTAGACAATAATATTGATTATGGAGACGTCTGATGGACTATATCTTCGGGTCCACTTTGAAGATGGGCATCCACTTTATTAGGATTAAATCTGAAGAGGTCGATTACATAGAAAATTAACCAAATGAATTATGTACACAAACACTTCTAGTCACTACCACAAGAAAGCTCTCTGAATTACCTTTCCAACGCATGTCAAGGTTACTTATTGTGACTCTCGATGGTCCTATTACAGAGAAAACAAAACATTCTATGTCCTTTGCAATTTGCATACAAAACTCTAAAACCACTCTCCCTCTCTTCAATGAGAGAAATTGGCTTTATAGTCCCCCAGATGCACTCTAACTCCTTTATGCTGAGCTTAGGAGTGAATTAGCTCAAAATAGGGTTAGTGTCACTTAATGACATTAGGTCTAGGTGTAATTAAATAACAACATTCGAAGCAAAAATAACACACAAAACCCACTTTGCACCATAGATTAGCCGAAGGACTGTTATTGGTTAGCTAACCAGGTGAACGACGCTGACAGTGCATGTGAATAGTTGACATAGCCTGCACTTAGAGCGTTGGTGGTTCGGCTGACTGCGTGGTGAGCTACATTGCATTCATATGCCAAGGTTTATTCTACTGTTTTTGCTGACTGTTAACTACAACTTTGACACCATTGCAGTTATCTACACTACTCACATTTGGATGTTTACTCCTGATGTAGTTAGGAATTATATCTCCACATAGTCTAGCATTGGTGAATGCTTGGTGTTCCTATGCTACGGTCCCGCTGTGGTTATGACCATCGGTTAGGGACCCATGGTTAATAGTTTTGTAATGTTTTTTATGGATTTATAACTTAGGGTTAATGCATTTTCAATGCATAGTTTAGATCCTAGGTGTAGTTTTAAGTGTTTAGGTTTGAGGCATAGGTTTTAGTGTAATGATTTTATAGGTAGGATTTAGACTTTACATCATTTTGTTCTAAAAAAACTTTTACAACCACTTGTCACAATGTGACATACAAACCCATAAGATGATAACCAAACCTCGATGGAACTGACAACAAACATTGTCGACAACCAAGTACCAAACACCATATTTTTCGAACACCATGAAAACCATATCAACCATTGCCATCACCGGTGGAACTAAAAATCAACACCGGACAACCTGAACCATAAACATCACTATCGAAGTTGAAGATACCAAACATTATATGTTGACCAAGAATGTTGGCGAAGTTTATAAATCCAAAGACCTCATCCACCATGATCATTTAAAGACCACTTTGACTTTGAACCATTGAAGACTCTGCTCATGTTGGACTGATAAGATCCTCCTAGATCACCATGCAGTAATTCATTAAAGAAAAGGAGTTATGAGATAAGATAATCTGAAGCAAAAAATCACATTTAGATTGTTAAAAAGTTAACTTGATAATTTAAGTTAATTATAATTTGAAGTGGAAAACTTTAATAGCCATGAATTAATTCATTAAAGAAAATGAGTTATGAGAGAAGATAACCCCAAGCAAAAATCACATTTAGATAGAATAACATAATGATAATTGTTAAAAAGTGAACTTGATAATTTAAGTCTCGGATAAAGCTTGTTGTATGGTTAAAGATTATAAAATATTATATATAAAGTATAAATGATTTATTTAGGATAAAGGAAATGTTTAAATTTATTTTTTAATATTTTTAATTTAGAATATAAGAATAAAAAGATAAGGAAATATTACAGTTTTTATATATCTATGTTGTAGCTTTGAGTTTCTAAATGTAAACTTATTTTTTAATATGAAAAGATATTCTTCCCAAATCAAATGAGAAATTATTATCTAATAGCATGAGAGAGAATAATATACTAAAATAAAATTTTGAAAATTGATAGCATATTTTTAGCATTCTTAGTTATGTTTATTTTTTTTCTTTCAATGGAGTTATTGAATTAAACGGTTGATCCAAGTTACATTAGAGAAATTTTGAGCTATAAAATGAGTTTCTTAATGAATGTTATAAAATAATAGTGGAAATAATAAAGTAAGATTAGATAACATAATCAAATTTTAGAAGGAAAAAAAAAAAAAAAAAACTATTTTTTCAACTACCCTAACTGCTTTATTTATCTAATAAACCCAATGGGCTGAGTCATAGTCATAGTTACTCAGAGAGTTAATAAATCCGACATTAATACTTGGAAGTGGTTGACCCACATTAGAGAAAGGGGAGCACAGTTAGTTGTAAACGGGTCATAGTTAATAAATCAAGTGGTTAACTCGTGTTATGCAAGGGACCACTAGTAGTTACGGTTTTGTATGTCGTTTAGCTATAAATAGTCTTAGTTAGTAAAAGAAAGATCATCGAGTCTTATAGTAATTGAGCTCTTCTCTCTAGAGGTTTCCCCCTTGAAGAGGTGAGTGAACATTAAATCTATTTCTGAATAATAAAAATACTTGCTATTTTTTCTCATTTTATTCAGTGTTCTAGGCTATATTTCTTCGTATTTCTGGTATTTTGGAATTTCTCACATCTCAAGAGCATAACAAGTGGTATCATGCACTTTCTAGGGTTGGTTATACCTCTAATTTTTGCAGAAGTCTGTTAGACCAAAAATGTGTTTCAGCGTCTTTAAACCACGAGATCTGTCATTGAGCAGATAAACCTGTGGATTTGGGGAGGCATGCACGTAGGAACTACAAGAGTTGGCCACGCTTATTGGACTCCCTTGTAATTCTTGTGGGTACCACTTCGAGTAGTAACACATTAGACATAACTGCACACAGACTGCACTTCCATGTACTCTCAGGTATATCGCAAGCCCCATAGGCTCCCTTGAAACCGAGCCTTATATAAGTCGTCGACCATCTTGTTACTACATTATACTAAGAACAGCACTCGGGGAAATTTCTTCGGCATAAGATAGGGTAGCCAGGTACTACGTCTAAGGGTACAGTCAATGATCCTCAGTTAGCACCCTAAAATATTGGGTCAAGTACTATTGTTGGATCCCTATGTTCATTGCGATCTATAGCAGCTGGCACTTCTTTGTGACCATAGTTCCCTCTACTATCTGAAGATTGCCCACTACCTTATCTTTGAGATCAGATCGAACAGCTGGGTTCCTGCTACCGCAGTGCAAATCAGATCCAACACTTGGGGTTTTGTTTCCACTATACAAATTAGATCCAATAGTTGGGGTTCTACCAGCCCCTTCCAACTCACATTCAGAAGTTGGGGCTTCATAGTGCCAATCAGAGTCTTTCTGCAGTGAGGCTTGTTGCTACTATAGTTCGAGCCCTATTTTCGTAGGACATTAGGTAGGACCAAGTTTTCTGGAATTCAGGCACTGCATTATTGATCAACGGGGAGTAAAACTCCTCTTGGAGTTAAAAAATAAAAAATAAAAATAGAGACCATCTAGGGGCACCTACAAGAGACTTAGCTCATAAGATTAAGGATGACAAGCTGGTCATAGTGGCACCATTCACTTGTAAGTCCCAAAAATTTTGGTGGTCTCACATTTTTACCTGACGCAACCTCAAGTGATCCATGTCATTAGAATCGCGATCTTGCCCTCTTTCCACGCATACTACTCTTAAGTAAGCTCAGAAAATTTTCTTCCAGATTGGTATAAGTAAGGTATCAAAATATCATGTTATAGCTGCAGAAAAGACACTCAAGTGGGTCAACAACCTTGAAGAAAAATTTAACATATTCAAAGGGCACAGTTCTCAAATATCTCTCACATTTATTATCGCTTCTAAGTTTGCTTCAGGAGCCTAGTGTTGATGCACACATAGAAAGAGAATCCAGCCATCACATTCACTTCAATGGAAATCACCAGTCTCCCCAACACTAAGTTGGACATGTTCAAATTTGATGGCTCTAACCCTACAGTATGGGTAGAACAAATGGAAAAATATTTCTCCTTTAATGACATCTCGAAAGATCAAACTAAACTACGTGTGGGAAACCTTTATTTGGACCAAGAGAGATGGCAATGGTAGCAGTGGCATCAGAAACGTTATTCAAGGAACGTGACTCAAAACATGTTATTAAATGCCATATGTGATCACTTTGACCAAAAATCTAATTTTTTGGGCCGTCTCACTAAACTCAAGCAAATAAGCTCAGCAAAGGACTACATTGCAACACTTGCGAAATTGGCCATCAGAACTGACCGTCTAGTAGATGAGTTCTACTCGGAGTATTTCATCAGTAGACTAAAAGAATCCATCCAAGCCCATGTCCAGATGCACCACCCAACTACTTGAATGGACACTTGTAAAAATGCATTAGAAGTCGAAATCACCTTAACTGCCTAGTCCAATCTTCCAAGAAATTTCGCCAAGGTGTGTCCCACCCCAGCTCAAGGCCGCATCCAAAAACTTAAGGTTCAAAAGGTGTGACCAATAAAAATGGATGAAAGAAGAAAAGAAGGATTGTGTTACTACTGTGATGGAAAGTACTCCCTTGGACATAAATGCAAGGAACCCAAATTCTTCAAATTGATGCTACTAATAACAGTTCACATGAGGAAGCTCCAACCCAATATACATTTCCAGCCCAATCTAAGATCATATACATTTCCAGCCCAATCTGAATATGAAAATCTTGTCAATCTAACATCAAAAGAGTCAGTGTAAATTATACCGTAATATACAGTACCTTGTAGATACCTCAAAACACTTTTTGCTGCATTCTAATGGCTTTCAGGTGGCTTGGACATATATTGGCTTAGCACACTATCTACATAAGCCAAATCCGGTCTAGTGGTGGTTAGGTAGATTAGACTCCCAATCAACTATCTGTAAAGTGTCACATCTGCCTCCTTTGATCCATCTTCACTCTGCAGTTTGATGTTCTGTTGTAATGGTACTGCTGTTGGCTTACATTGATCCATACTAAATGTCTTTAATACGCCTTTGACATACTTTCCTTGGGACATAAATCTTTGTCTTGAATCTCTCCAGATCTCAAGACCCAAACAATATCTTAATTCACCATGTGTTTCATTTCAAAAACCTGTGACATCTGTTGCTTGATTTCTTTGAACAGATATGTAGCATCACCTGTAATGATCAAATTGTGTACATACAGAGAAATCATCACTACGCACCCTTGTTCATGTTGCATGGTGTAAATATTAGGGTCATTTTTACTTTTGTTGTAGCCAACTTGCAGAAAAAATGAGTCAATCTTTTCATACGAAGACCTAGGTGCTTACTTTAGTCCATAAAGTGCTTTCTTCAATCTACAGACTAAATGTTCTTTCTCTTTCTGGAAAAAACCTTTAGGTTGCTCTAAATAAACCTCCTCTTTTAGTTCTCCATTTAAAAATGGAGAATTTACATCTAGTTGGTGTATCATCAAATGTTTCTCAATAGCTAAAGCAATTAAAATTCCGATAGTGTTTAGTTTAGCTACAGGGGCGAAGGTTTCTTCATAGTCTATACCTTCATTTTGTGAATACCCCTTTGCTACCAAACTATATTTTAATTTTTCTATGGTTCCATATGCATTAACCTTCGGTTTCTATAACCATTTACAACCTATGGTTTGTTTTCATTTAGCAAGTTCAACTAGTTCCCAAGTGTTGTTCCTGATTATTGATTCATATTCCTGTTCCATGGTTGTTTTATATTATCTACATTCATTTGCTTCTTTATAACGAGAGGTTCAACCACATTCATCATACTAGTTACAAAAGCATTTTCCCTATCTATTGCAAGAAATTGAGCTTTCCTACCTAATCTCCTAAGAGGTGGGGTGGCCTCAAACCTTGTCTAATCATCAATCTCTTTTTCTTCTCATTGCTACTACTGTTGTTGTATCTGTTTCTGCTGTATATGTTGTTGTTTCCGTTGCTACTGTTGTTGCTACTATTGTTGTTTTTCATCTTCTGCCTTTGTTTGTTATTGATCCTGATTGTTTTTTGCTTCTTCTTCCACCAAGTATGGAATATCCCATTGGTAATTGTGCTGATCAGATTCTTCATGATCATGTTCATGGAATTTGAAATCTCTACTAAAAAAAAAAATGTGAGTAGAGGGATTAGATATTCTATAAGATTTATGTTGTGAACAATACCCTATAAAGGTACATCTGATGGCTTTTGAATCTAGTTTTCTTCTATCTTTCTTTGGAATATGGGAAAATTCTTTAGACCCAAATACTCTTAAATGTTTTACTATAGGCTTAAATCCATATAATGCTTCATAAAGAGTTTTAAACTCAAGACTCTTTGTAGGACTCCCATGCTTCAAATAAACTACAGTATTCAATGCTTCAGCCCAAAAACCATTTGATAGGTTCTTACCTTTCAACATGCTTCTAGCGCATTCCACCAGTGTTCTGTTCTTTCTTTTTGTTACTTTGTTCTATTGCGGAGTATGGGGTACTATGAATTGTTGTAATATTCCATGGTCTTCACAATACTTGATAATGTCATCCTTCCTGTATTCTCCCCCTTGATCAGAGCGGAGAATTTTTATCTACTTTCCTGTTTTCCTTTCAATAATATTCCTAAACTGCTTAAAGTATTCAAATGTGTGACTCTTCTTACTCAAGAAATACACCCAAGAAAACTTTGGGCAGTCAGCAATACACAGTAAAAATATAGTGCACCTCCTAATGATTTTGTTTGCATGGGTCCACACAAGTCTGTATCCACTAATTCAAGTATATACCTATATTTCTTTTCTACTCAAACAGGGAATTCTTCTCTATGCATTTTTCCTAATGTAAACGCATCACAATCATTATGTACTTGCTTTAGCATAGGAAGATCTCTTACCATTTCCTTCTTCTGAAGTAACAACAAATAATTGTAATTGATATGACCAAATATCTGATGCCATAGCTCTTTTGTAGTCAAACTCGCAGATGTCAAGGGTCGAACTGGTGCAAGTCTTACATCCAACTTTACATACATTTTGTTCGGAATCCTGTAGTAACTGTCTTCATGCCATCTAGAAGATCTTTAATATAATAGTTAGATTTAAAAAAATCAACTTTAAGATCTTGATATGTGATCATGGATACAAAAATCAAGTTCTTTGTTACACCGGACACATACATGAGATTATGAATTTGTTTTACAATATTTTTATGTAGAATGAGATAAATTTTCCCACACCCTTTGATATTATGACTTCTATCATCACCTAGGTAAATATGTGCTCCTTCATTGATTTCTTTCAAATCTTCGAACCAATGCATGTTCCCTGTCATATGTGTTGATGCTCCTGAATCTACATACCAAATGTCTGCATCAACGTTTTCATCAAAATCTGCCATAAACAATCTGAAATTCTACACTTGATTTTCATTCTCAAGATGACCTACATGTCATTTTTGCCTATGCTATTCTTCATGATATTTCTTCTTCTTTCTCTCCCTAGAAATATGACCAATTTTCCTCAATAAAAACATTTAATATCAGAGTTGTTTCTATTCAGATGCATACCTTGGGTTTGATTCAATATTTTCTATGAATGTCCTCCATTTTGCTATTGCGGATTTTCTTTCCCTTTGAAGAAGTTATTCTTCACCATCAATGCAAGATGATCACTCTAGGGCTTCAGAGTCGATCTTATTTCTTCTTCTTGCATCAATATTCCTGTCATCTCTTCAAACTTTGGGATTTTCTCTCACATTTATCCGAGTGATGAACATTTGGTAGTCATCAGTCACACCATTCATGGTAATTTTTAGAAGATTTGTATCATTAACTATATGACCAATGTCTGCCAATTTTTTCTTTAGATCTTTGATCATTGTTATGAAGGCATCAACTATTTCATTCTCCTTCATCTTCAAGGATAAGATCTTGCTCTTTAGAAACAAAAGACTATTTGTATTCCTGATCTCATACAGATCCTTCAAAGTTCCCCAGATCTTGTTAGTTGTCTTACACTCTCTGACGTGTGGTATGATGCAGTCTTTCATTTAGATCTTCAACAACGTCTTTGCTCTACCTTCTCGCTTCTCCCAATCTAGGATTGATGTTGATCTAGCCGCTAGCTTCAACTCAACCCCATTTACAATAGTCCAAGAACTCTGCACTTCTAACAGCGTATGCATCTTGAATTTCAAATTCGCATAATTGGAACGATCAAGCTTGTTATGCTCATGCAAGCATGCTTCAAACATATTATTATTCATCTTAGCGATTTAGAGAAAAAAAATTCGACAGGTAAAAGAAGATGTTAGATTTACCCCAGATCTATGACAAAGAAATATCATTTATCTTCAATGTTGTTTGATCTCGCAGCACACCCGCAAATCACTGTGGCTTCCTTCACAGCCTCTAGACAACCTTCTGTTGTCAGCCTGTGCAGCCCTCTCCAATATGCAGCCTTCTCTCGGCCTCCACAGAACCTTTTTGTTGTTTACATGATCATCGCAGATATACACCACTTATCTGAGACGTCGTCGCAGGTGTACACCACTTATCTGCGACGTCTTCACAATTATACACGTAAAATAAGAGACAATGATGCTAAGTGTGTTTGAGTAATCATCGTGTTTATTCTCCTGAAACCTGTGATGATATCGGTTTAGTCACACCCTCCTCTCCTCTCGACGTACAGGTTCCTCAGCCTTGACGCTCTGATACCATGATAAAAATGGCAATGTTCTATTAAAAGAAATAAAACCCATTGGTCAGCTATATGAAAGAGAGTCTAAACCAAGAGAGTCTAGCTCTGCAAAACGCTCTACATTGTTCATGTGCATCACACATTATATAGTAATCATGGTTTTAGGGAAGTTAGCACAATAACCTAAGAAATAGAAACTAATTCCTATCCCGAGGTCACATGAACCAACTCACACTCTTCTAGGATATTCTCCATATCTTCAACATAGGTAAATCATGACCATCGCTATTTTATTTTTGTTGAAGAGAATGAAGGTGTTCTTAGTGAGGTGCTCAATAAATAAGGTAGGTTGGTTATTTTTTTTCCTATGCTTACAGTGATGTTGAAACATTTTTCAAAAAATTGCCGAAGTTTTGTGACACACTTGTTAAAATATTGGCTACAAAATTACTGAAATATTCTGTGCAATATTCGTTGCAACATTGCAGATATATTTTTTTGTACAAATTTTAAATATTATCAACACGATTGTTAAGATAATTTGTATAGTGAAATTTTTCTTCCATAATTACTTAAATATTTTCTTAGATATTCTCTGCCAAATAGCTAAGATATTTTCTACACAACACTACAGTAATCTAAAAGTTATTTTTAGCACTGCAAAATTATGGAGAGGTAGTGCAAATGTACATAATAGCACTACAAAATTTGTCAATAATACTATAGAAGTTCTCTACAATATTATATAATTCATCTATGTATCAGTAAGATTGCAAAGTGCATAACACATCCAACATGTATTCACTATAACAAACTTTTAACGAAACTTAATTTTAGGTCAAACTTCAATGCATTCAGTGATGTTCAAATTCCCTTGTAACAATGATTTGACATGGGAACCTCACTTTACAACCAAGAAGGAAAATTTCAAAGTTCTATGTGCGAAATTCTCAGACTAAAATACACATATAATGAATAATATAACATGACAAAGGTATCTTATGAGATCATCTCTTATGAAATCAATATTGTCCACTCGTACAAGATATTATCTTTTCATAAACTTGATGGAGGAATTTTGATAGGTAAATTATAAATTGTAACGTGAATCCTTTTCATAACTATTCTACGTTAGATTTGTTATAAATATCTATTCTATGTTATAATTTGTTTTTTTATATGGTAGCAAAATCTATCATCATTCAGTTGTCAAATTAACTATAAAGGCTATTGCCAAAATGCAGGTTGATTCATCACAGTTATTCAAAAAACCATGCCACGTGGAATTACTCAACTAGTGGTTCTTAATGGTATATGATTTAACTCTAGATATTGGGCCATTTCATTACCTCAAAGGAAAATGAGCTCCTAACAGTGACAATTTTCATAATTTTAAGAAAATTTTAAATTCCATTTAGTTTATGAAAATTGTTCAAAGATGACGTGTTCCAAAAGCAACCACACATTAAGAATTTTAGTAATTTTTCAATTAGAGTTGTCAGCATGAAAGCCAACAACGAAAAAATTCAATGAACATGTCAATGGACGTAATAAAATTTGGAACCAATTGGCATAGATTAAACACGCATACACACAAATTGCAATTGTAAAACTTCTCCATTAACAATAAAATTCTCGACAACAATGGTGAGTGTTACTCGAGTTGTCGCTCTATGCTTCACCATAGTTATGATTCCATGTTGAGTATATCAAAACTAGACTTGCTAAACACAGACTCATGAAAAATCTGATTTAACTTAGATTTTGGCTTTCTTAGCTTTTCTATAGAAAGAATAAACTTCTAATATAGATTTCACTTATCTTAACTCATGTATATGCAGGCATGGCGGGAGTAATACTCTCCAACACTCTCTCTTAATTTTGACCACTAAACATAGCTACCACTATGACAAAACTACGTCTATCGGTCTATGTCTTAGCTAGGCTTACATAGAAAACTTATCTCAAAATTTGTTTCAACTCTTTGCATGAGCAATTTTTATTTCCTCTTTCTCCAATTTCTGAAAACTCTGACTAGTTTTAGTGGCATCATTACTTTTATGTTGAATGCTGCAAGCTTGAATATACTTTTCTATTTTTCCTTCTTCAGATGATATTGCAGTCTTTTCACTGTTTCATCTTTTCTCAATAACATTCTAAAAAACACTTCAAGTTGCCCAAGCATGTCTTCCTCATTTTATTCAAAAAATAAATTGTATGTGAATTGTTTCTACATGTAATTCTCTTTTGTTTGATCCTCATAATCATGTATTTTCTCATTCAACTACTACAACAAAATTCTATAATAAAATTTTATATTTTCTTGGTTCCATTGCTGAAAAAGCTGCGCACCATTTCCTTCAATTTCTACAAGGATCTCCATGTCTTCTTCCTCATTTTCACTTTTAGATACAGATGGAAATGGATTGTTGTCATGAAATTGTACATTCTCAACAAACTTGTCAAAAGCATGTAAACATCATTACAATAATCCTTTTCTTTCTGTTTTTCTTGGAATTTTTTCTTAAAAAATTATCTTCCATTTGCTGCTACGCGAGTGTCTTCTACTTTGTTTTCACATGCAAGTGGACTTTTCTTATCAAACACTATTTCATCAATCAAATGTTTATGCTCCAACATATGCAACGACTCTTTATTAGTTAAGTGATCTTCATCAAATTTGAACCCATGTACCTTTGATTTAGAGAGATCACCTTCATCAATCTCATATGTTGGATTCTCCATATCATTCACTGCTTCAATGGAAACTTCATTTTCATTAGTAAGATCTATTTATGGATTGAATAAATCATATACTACTGTATTGATAGTTTCATAATCATCATCCACTTGTGATTGAGCACAGTGGGTTCACAAGCTTCTATGTGCTCTTTCTCTGTTGCTCCTATACTAGATCAACATGTGGAATCTTCTTCTGAAGAACACTCTCCCCCGCATGAAACTCAAACAATGGATGATGCTTTAAGTGATGTAATTGATAGAATTGGGAGACTCAATCTTGATTCAGTCCCAAATCAGTCAACAGAGCAGGCTGGACCATCTGAGAAAGGTCCCCCAAAGTGGTTGACAAGGACACTTGAAAGTGTTCATCCTAATGAAGTTGGAAAGACAGGAACCCGAAATTCAAACCGGAAAAATGGAGGTGATGTCGATGACTCTAATTAACCTGTTGATATGGATGTTTCTTATGATTGTGAATTGAACTTGTCTACAGATTTCGAACCAACTTCCTTCAAAGAAGCTGCTTCTCATGATGAATGGAAAGAAGCAATGAAAAAGGAGTAAGATTCCCTCATAAAGAACGACACTTGGAAGCTGGTTGATCCTCCATTAGGAGCCAAACCAATTGGCTGCAAGTGGGTCTACAAGAAAAAGTATAAAGCTGATGGCTCACTTGACAAGCACAAAGCTAGGCTTGTGGCAAAAGGTTTCACACATAACGAAGGGGTCAATTATGAGGAGACTTTTTCCTGCACAGCAAAATGGGCTACCATCCAGACACTCTTTG
Organism: Pinus taeda; assembly: GCA_000404065.3. NCBI lineage: Eukaryota > Viridiplantae > Streptophyta > Pinopsida > Pinales > Pinaceae > Pinus > Pinus taeda. Next base: position 47,353 of record APFE031111970.1, on the reverse strand, counting down.
CACTAGCAGCTCAGAACAGTTGGAAAGTCCATGAAAGGACATGAACATAAAGTATGCAAACTTGTGAAGTCCTTGTATGGCCTCAAACAAGCACCACGAGACTGGTATGAAAAACTAACTGAGCATCTTCTGAAACTTAATTTCAAACATTTGGACATTGATGATGCAACTTTATTTGTGAAGAAAGTTGGCAAAATGGTTGTATACCTTGTGCTATATGTAGATGATCTTTTGATGACAGCGAACAATGAAATCTACATTGCATCCATAAACAAGGAATTGGGGAAAAGTTTTGAAATGACTGATTTGGGCTATGTTCATTACTATCTTGGCATTGAAGTAACCCAACATCCAAAGTCCATATTTATTTCTAAAAATAAATGCATTGGGGATCTGTTGAACAGGTTTGGAATGACAGAGTGCAATCCTCTTACTACTCCAATGGAACAAAACTTAAATCTCACATCTATTGAAGGAAAAGAATTTGAGTATGCAACAAACTATAGACAGCTTGTAGGAAGTCTCAACTACCTAATTGCTACAAGACCAGACATTTCGTTTGCTGTTGCCTCTCCAGGTTTATGAAAAAGTCTTGTGAGGGATATTGGTCTATCACAAAAAGAGTTCTAAGGTACTTGAATGGAACTCAAGACTTTGGAATCAAGTATACATAGGTGGACAACTTTAGCTTGATTGGATAATCTGATTTAGACTTTGATGGAGACAAAGAAACTGGGGTATCAACTTCAAGATATGCTATGAGTCTTGGATCAGGAGTTGTCTCTTGGAGATCACGCAAACAGTCAGTTCCAATAGATTCCATAATATAAGCAAAATACGTGGCAGCAACTAAAGCAACAAAAGAAATTGTGTGGCTCAGGAAAATTCTTGAAGATTTGTAGGTAAAACAAGTACAATCAACTCCACTCATGATTGACAATACCTTTGCAATAAAGTTGGCCAAGAACCCAAAATTCCATGATCGAACGAAGCACATGAATACTAAATATCATCTAATTCGACATCATGTTGAGGCCAAAACAATCCATCTCCGTCACAGTTCCACAAATGAACAAATTGCAGACATCTTCACCAAAGCTCTTGGAAGAGAAAATCTTGAATGATTCGGAATGATGCTTCGACTCACCAACATCCCTTCAGATTAAGTGGGGGAATGTTGACACCTAATCCTTGTGATTGGGTAAATTTATGTAAATAAATAAATTAGAAATATGACAGTCATTAGGATATGAACTGAATAGTCTCTCCCTAATGTATATAACGAACACCTACCTGATGGAATATAACACACAAATCATTTTTTCCTTATGGAGTTACTGCCTGGCCTGGCAATTGCTTCTCCATTTTTTTGGATACTTCTCGATTCCTCTGTTGCAACCTAAACATCTCTAAACATGGCAATGATATTTGCATATTATTTTCTATTTCTTCTTTTCATCTACTTGAGTTGTCGTTTTTTACCCATATCTATTTCCCTTCATTGATTATTCACCTTCTTCTTCACTTATTTTTTTTTTTCATTTCCTTTTCCTCTGTTTTTCTTCAGATCTTTGGTATTTCTTTCTTATCGCCCCTGAAAAAATATTTTTTTATAAATGTGACCTCATAATACAAAATGTGCATGACACCGTTATGCATGAGGAATATTGCGTGACCACATGCGGGTGAACTCCAATAGTTTCTAGTGACTCTTTGTGTTGGTGAGTTGTATTGTCCCTTGAAGATTTTTATTTTCTAGTCAGTATTTTTTGTATATTGATCACCTCATCTTCACTTTGATCTTTAGCCTAACCTCTCCATGCTTCCAACATTCACCAACGCTTTCTAACGTCAGATTTTGATTGTGCTATGATACAAATATGAAGAAGAGAGACAGAGATTAGATAGACATACACATAAATTGCAAATGCAAAACTTACCATTAACAATAAACTTATTTACAACTATGGTGAACTTCACTCGAATTGTCACTCTATGCTTCACCGTACTTCACTTTTATTGACCTCTCTAATACAATTGATCTTATGACGTGTATACAAATACTAAACTTATTAAACATAGACCCACACAAACTCTGACACAACTTATTTTTTAGTTTTTCTCAACCATTTTTTAGAAAGCATAAATTCCTAATCTATACTTTCACTTATGTTAACTCATCTATATGCATGCATAATGAGACTACGTATCTACAACAATAAAACAAGGAATTGTCATGAACGAAGCAATTTCTTTAGATGGATCCTAAGATCACCTCTTTTAAGTTAAATAAATATAGAACATGAGTAGTCAAGCCTCGATAAACAAATTCTTGGGGTCAGGCTTTCTATTAAGGCATAAGAAAATTCCACAGAACAAGATGTTGGAAAGGCGACGGAGACAAAATATGAATTCACACAAAACATGAGTTGCTTCTCTTCTATTGATCACACAAAACATGATACATACAGTGAACCGTATGAAGGGTATTTGAACCTTTTCCAACTAGATACTCACCTAAAATATCTTGACATGCAATCACACACTTAAACTCATCTATCACTTGACTTGACTCAACATTCAAAAACTCCACCACTCAATCACTTAGTTAACTGACTCTCTATCTTTAGCCAACTCCTCAGGAAGAAGTAATTATCTTATTTTAACGCTCCCCCTTAATTACGACTGCTAAACTAAAACATGACTCATGACAACTCAAACATGCCTGTTGGTCTACGTCTCAGCTAGGCTTACAACACCCAAGTTTCTTCTATGAAACTCAAACACATCTTGTGATAATGAATTAGTAAATACATTAGCCAATTGATCACTAGATTTACAAGGCTTCAAGTGGACTTCTCCATTTCTCACAAGTTCTCTAATAAAGTGATATCTAGTATCAATATGCTTGATCTTTTGATGAAGCACATTATTCTTGGATAGTGCAATCGCTAAGGTGTTGTCACAATATATTGTTGTTGATCCTTCTTGTTTCTGCTTGATTCCATCAAATAATCTTAACCACACCTCTTGACATGTTGTTTATGTTGCTGCTACATATTCTGCTTCTGCTAACGAAAGCGTCAGAACTGCTTGCTTCTTAGATGCCCATGAAATCACACCTGAACCAAGGTGGAACACAAAACCAGAAGTGATCTTCCTATCATCCAAACTTCCTACAAAATCACTATTTGTGTATCCAATCAAATCCTCCTTTTCCATGCTTGCATACATAATACCACAATCTCTAGTTCTTGCTATGTATCTCATAATTCTTTTTCCTACAGTCTAATGTGTGCCTTTTGGATTCTCCATAAATTTGGAAATCAAACTCACTCCTTGCATGATATCTAGTCTTGTTGCTGCGAGATACATGAGGCTTCCAAAAAATCTTTTGAATAGAGTTGGATTGACATATGATCCTTCATCTTCCTTGCTTAACTTTGTACCTGTTGCAACTGGTGTAGGGATAGGTTTGCAATTTTCCATCCTGAATCTTTTCAACAAATCCTTGGAATATTTATTTTGACAATAAAAATTCATATTTCAGATTTCTCAACTTCTATGCCAACAAAATAATTCATGAGGCCAAGATCTGTCATCTCAAATTATTTCATCATGGCTACTTTAAATTCATCTATCTCAAAATCACCTGTAAAAATCATATCATCAACATATAAAAATAAAAACCAAAATCTGTCCATGCTCATTTACCTTTCTGTATAAGGTTGGCTCAATGTTGCTTCTGCAAAATTGATTCTTAATCATGTAGCTGTCGATTCTGCTAAACCAAGCTCTAGGCACTTGCTTCAGTCCATAGAGTGCTTTCTTCAACCTATAAAACTTCTCTTCGCTACTTTCAACTTCATATCCTGGAGCCTGCTGCACATAAATTTCTTCTTATAGAATTCCATTCAAGAAGGCTAATTTCAAATCCATTCGATATAATTTCCATTTTTTCTGAGTTGTTGTGGCTAGAACTGCTCTTACAATATCCAATCTCGCTCCTATAGCAAAAGTTTCTCCAAATTATATTCCCAGTTGCTGCAAGAATCCTTTTGCTACAAGTCGTGCTTTAAATCTATCAATTTCACCTTTCTCATTCAACCTTTTCTTGTAGACCCACTTCACACCAATGACACTTGTGTCCATTAATAAATCAACCAAATACCATGTGTCATTCTTTTCAATAGATTCAATTTCCTCATCCATGGATTGCCCCCAATTTTCATCTCTCATTGCTAATTCAAACGAGGAAGGTTGGAATGACAATAACGCGAACTTTGAACTAACATCCAAATCATCATAAATATCTTTCAAACTTCTCATCTTTCTCTTACCATTGGTTGATTCATCCCCTGAATGATTGCTGGGAGAATATCGAGCTATTGATCTGCTTGAGGATCCATGCTGCTCTGAAAATGTTGGAGTCCTTGTTCGTGTGTCTCTGTTTGGTGTTTTCACCTGTGATTCTTGCTACTAGTTTTCTGCTACATCATCTTCTTCCACCAGTGACACTTGTGCATCAACTATTTTTTCTACAGTTCCATTCCATGAATCTTGTTCTTTGAACACAACATCTCTGCTAATTATGCTCTTCTTTGTGACAATGTTATACAATTTGTAAGCTTTTGATTACTCATTGTAACTAGTGAATATGCATTTTTGACTCTTAGCATCCAATTTGCCTCTTTGCTCCTGAGGAGCATGTGCATAAGTTACACATCCAAATACTTTGAGATGAGATACCTTACAATACATACTTGACCATGCTTGTTCTGGTACTCTATTCATTACACTCTTTGTAGGAGATATGTTGATCACATAAATAGCACATGAAAATGCTTCTGCCGAATACTCATTAGACAAGTTTCTTCCATTAAACATGCTTCTTATCATGTTCATAATCATCCTCTCTTTGCTACACTATTCTGTTTCGGTGTGTACCTGGTTGTAAATTGTCTTTTGATCCCATGTTGTTTGCATCAATCATGGAATGCCTTTGAGTCATATTCTCCACCACGATATGACCTCAATACCTTGATATGTCGATCACTTTGGTTCTCTACTAAGGCTTTGAATTCTTTGAACTTTACAAAATTTTCAAATTTCTACATGAAGAAGTAAACCCAAGTCTTTCTGTTGTAGTTGTCAATGAAAGTGAGGAAGTAGCAACTTCCACCGATTGACCGGTCCTCATAGGTCCACACATGTTTGTATGCACTAGCTCAAGAGGTTCCTTTTCTCTATATTCAACTCCCTTTGGGAAACTTTCACGGTGTTTCTTTCCCAAGATGAAACACTCACAAGTACTAGAAGGTTCTTTGATGGGGGGTAATCCTCTGACCATCTATTTCTACTACAAAAATCTTAAACTAGAAAAGTGCAAGTCTCCAAATTGAAAGTTCCATAACCAATAATCATCAGAACATGCAACTGTAAAAGAGCTTACCTGAACACTGTAATTCAAAATTAGAGGAAACAGTTTGTTCCTCGTCATCTGCACCTTTTCTATCAATTTCTTGCTTGGGGGCTTGTCATATATAACACATCCTTGACCTTGAAGGATAACTATGTATCCTTTCTTTGTCTATTAACCAACACTTAACAAATTATGTTTGAGACTAGGAACATAATATCCCTATGAGATTGTCTTCGGCTCCCGTTGCTTGGTCTAAATGTTGACCACTCCTTTTCCATCTACTTCCATAGTCTTGTCAACCCCCAATTTTACCTTTGTTTTCACAGATTGATCAAAAATTGGAACCAAATCCTTGTTGCTTATCATGTGGTTATTGCAACCATTGTATAACAACCACACACTAGCAGAAGGTTCATGCATGGTATGGAAAGCTAAGAACATGTAGCTAGAACTCTCTGTAGTGAGATTAGCTCTTTGGTTCCCTTGATAAGCTATCTTCTACCTGCAATCGCGAGGATAGTGACCAAATTTATTGCAATAATAACTTCTCACCTTTGATTTTCAACTCTTTGATTATTGTTGAAGATTTTGTAGTTTCTTCCAATTGCATGTTCATTCTCTTCTCGGCCATCTTTCTAACCACCATATCTTCCACTTTGTCCTCTGCCTCTCGATATACTTCTATCTCGACTTTTGTCTCTTGAAATAGAAACCTAACTTTTGAAAGGCATCTCTAAAGTGGAATCTTTATTTCTATCTATCATTGCCTTATGTTCTAGAAGTGATCCCATCAGCTCATCAACTGTCAATGATGCCAAATCGTTGGCTTCTTCTATGGCTGCTACGACAAAATCAAATTTGGTAGACAAAGATCGGAGAACCTTCTCTACCACTCTTCGATCTTTTATATCTTTACCATCAATTTTTATTTGATTTATGATAATTATGACTTGATTCATGAAAGAATCAATGTCGTTTGTCTTCTTAATCTACAAACTTTCAAAATCTCTCCTAGTATTCTACAACTTAACAAGATTGACTTTGGCCATACCTTTATAGTTTGTCGCCAAAGTATCCCATGCTACTTTTGCTGAAGATGTGATCATAATCTTCTGGAACACTGCTCGGTGCACTCCCTACTGAATAAACTACAACGCATGTGCATTATTCTTCTTGTCATTCTTCCATTGTTCTCTCTCTGTGTTACTCAGCGCTTGTTCTTCTTCTTCGTTCTTAAGTTCTGAAAACCCAAATATGACATAATCCAAAACATTATGTGTCTACAATATGGTGGCTATCTTAATGGCCCGCACATCATAGTCTTTCCCTATAAACAATGGGAACTAAGGATAGAAATTTGAGAAAGTCATCTTTCTCCAAAAATTTCTCTTTGAAAAAACCTTAAGTTTTCTCCTTTAATAAGATTTGGAAAGCTCTTTTAAAAAAAATAACCTTTTTAATAAAAACCCTAAGTTTTTTATTACTTAAAAAAAACTTTCTATAAAGCTCTTTCCTTTGAACCCAAGTTTTGTTTTCTTTTAAAAAAATAAATTTATGAAAAAAAATCCTTTTCACCATATAAATGAACTATGGGATGCTTTTCACCGTATAAAGTAGCCTCATACCATTAAAAAATACGCTCTTTTCACTTGTTGACTTTTGAACACGCTAACGTGTCTATCGTGATGAGGGAACGCATCTATCGTGATGAGGGCATGCGATGAAGGCATTGCACGACGACAAAGTCCAACGTTAGTCCTTTAACGCAAATGAAAAATAAGTTTACCCCGCCTGTTTTTCAAATTGCGTAAGTTTGCGACTGTTAACGCGGCTTTCTGCTGAGCCTTTGTGCGTTAATCACGCGAAAGATTACCTTTCACACAGATTGCTGTTAATCTCTTTTTCCTCGCTTTGTGTAATTTCCTTCTGATACCAATTTAAGTTAAGGATACAAAGTATGAATTCACAGAAAATATTAGTTTTAGTTATTGCTTTTTTGTTAGATCGCATAAAACTTGACACTACAATCAACTCTATAAAATATATTTAAACTTTTTCCAACTAGCTACTCATCTAAAATATCTTGACATACAACTACACATAAAATCACATACTAAAATTCATCCATCATTTAACTCAACTTAACGGAACACTCAATCACTCGATAGCCAACTCCTCGTACAAGAATAATTATCTTATTTTAAGATAAGATACACTTCATGCGGTCGCAGTAAAATTTGAAATAAATGCTTCAGCAATACCACTCCACGCATTAGATTGCAACTTTATTCATCTTCTAATTCGTTGGCATTGTAAAAAGTGATATCAGAAACAAAAATCCATGGCTACAAAATGTATAATGAAAATGAATGTTATTCATACACTAATATTATAAGAGTGTAAATGGATCTTAATTAGGTTAAAAAAAGAGAATTAAAGTTATCTATTTCTCTGTACAAAACAAATTAAATGATGTTTGAAGTAAATAAAAAATCCAATATATTAATTTTGACTTTAATATAGATTAGCAATATTATTTTTTTTATGATTTTTTAATCCATAACTGTTTAACATCAAATACATGTTCTTAATTTTAAATTAGTTCAAATATATTATTTTTAAATATGAATATTTAAAAAAATATATATAAATATAAATATTTTATATTATAAAAATATTTAAAATTAAAATATATAACCAAATAGATGATTATCTTATCTTTCTTTAATTATTATTATAAATATTAAAAGAACTATTTTATCAAAAACAAGTGCAATATGAAGTCTTAACTTAATGCAATGTGTACTATATATTTTGATGGACAGAAATTACTCAAAATAAAACCTTTATCTTACGAAGATTAGAAATCTTTTGTTTTATGACACATTATTTAAGATTCTAATTTAATTATATTGGATAACTCAGATGGATATGATATCAAGACAGTTCATGGCAAAATCACAAAATGGTTTCAATTGAGTAGAGTTCAGGATTCTATCTTTGTGTATTGTGTTGAATGTATACGGTGAATCATATAACTTATGAACGATGTTATGAATTATAATGTTAAATTATTTAATATGGATTAGTTTGTAATGGGCATTTTGGAATATAAAATATGTAATAAAAAATTAAAATTTTATATAACAGTTGATTTTGAGGGAAAATATTCTGAAATATTTAAGATTGAGTTCTAATAAATTAGATTTAAAAAAATCATTATTTATTGATATTTATGTATTTTTTTATTTTTTTAATTATTTGAAGTTTTTTGTTTCTAATTTTTTTTGTTTTCTTAAGATGGTTTTGTATTTGTGCCATAAAGAGTTGAATTTGATCATTATTACTATAATTATTTTGTATCCATGACTATTATTATTTTGGATACCAATAAATTTGGATTTTAACCACCAAAATTTATACAAGTGTTTTAACAATTTACACTTGTCATGACTATTATTATTGTAGACACGAGTAAATTTGGATTTTAACCACCAAAATTTATACGAGTGTCTTAAAAATTTACACTTTTATACAAGGATTGATCTTCACCCCATGGATTATAACATTACTTTAGGTTATAAAAGATAAAATATCTTAATTCATATATAAATTTTGAACTCATTTCTAAAATATAATTTTAAATGAATTCATTTTAAGAAATATGTCATTGTTATAAAGTATAAGAGGAATAGGAAGATAATAACAACAAAAAAGGAGACAACATATGGACACCATAAATCATCGTGGAAACCCTTGCGGGAAAACAAGATCATACTATTAGGTTACCATTCTTTATATCAAAATCATTTTACAATATAGTCATCATACCCTTAAATAAACTACATTACTTGAGAATATAATAGGAAAAACAATGTGTTACCAAAACTTCCAGAAAAAATACATCAATAAACCTATCAATGTTTGTACCAAACTAATTTTGTGAAAATATTTTTGTTGAAGTCTATATAAAAGTTATCATCCACTAAAATATATGGGTAAGTAGTGTTTGTGTCCATCATTTTCTATGGTACCTTTTCTTGTACATGGTTCATCCATCATCTCACACCTAAGATTTCACATTTCCATGTAAAGATAGCATATGCATAGGTTTTCCACCCGATACATATCCAAGTGGTCCATTTAAGAAATTAATTATATTTAACTCCATGTGCCACCAAACTACAACATGTCTGCCTAATATTAAACATTTCAAACATTTCCAATAAACTAACACTTGTCCACCATATGATTACACGTACCACCCTTTTAGCTATTCAAATGTTTCATTCCACAACTTTATCCTCCATCATATTTATGCATGAGAGGGATGACATCATGTGTTATGATGTTACATGTGTATTCCTGAACAACAGGTCTTACAACTTACCCATGGCTAGGATTTTCAACTTGGACAAAAAAGTCTAGGGTATTTATGCTTTATTGTAGATCTCCATAACATGTTCGCTCCTTCACTAGGCCTTGGAACCTCCACCTCTATCTACATTTTATCTTCCATGTAGCTACACAACTCTTGTCTCACTATATCTCTATCTCATGTAAATCTATAGTTGGTTGCACCCATCTCTCTGGGTGCCTATATGGCTTCCTAGTATGCCCTACACTTTGCTAAAAGTTTCTTATTGATGTAGGGTCATGAAATACACTCCTAACCGAAAATAATTTTGGAATATCCATAAGGAGCGATGCGACGGCTAAAGGGAAAGTACACAATTTTTATTTATTTATGTAAAATGTACCCTCTAGAAGGAATACATGCGAAGATTCTTTCTAACGGGTGTGTTTTGTTTTGTTTCTTTTATATAGGAAGCCTGGAAGTGTCAAGAAAGGAAGTCAATCTAATGTGATATAAGATCAAGTGGCATTGGTCCCTAAGCAACCATAATGCATAATCTTGTTTCTTTTTAATCTAAGTATATCTTGTGCTGCTTAAAAATGTATGTGATTAATTTAAGTTTTCATACCTTCTCTAGTATCATGGTCATTACATTTTGTTTGGGTGAGGGCCACAAGAGTTTTATGGTTTGTAGAAACTATAATTAGTGAAGAAGTGTGGTCAAAATGGGGATCATGATTGAAGCTGAAATGCTACCTAAATTTGCTAAGAACCATCACCAAGGAGGCGAGGATGGTGGCCTATAAAGAAGGGAGGACATAACATATATCAAGTTAAAGAAGTTCATGGAACAGAGGAATTTTTCGGACCCATGGCCATCCATTCATCATATGATATGGAAACATGTATAGAAAGGCAAATCCTCAACCCTAGTGTGAATTAATAAATCGTTACTCATTTTTGTTGAGACCCATAGAAGCAACCATTGGGCCTCACCATAAATTGTAGATAAGAAAAGGGGTCAATATCTCGATGTTCAAGCCACAATGCAAAGTAAGTTTTAGGAAGGAGCTTACAATCCCGACCCCAACTTCTGTGAAGACCACTCAGCTTGGTAGGAATCGAACAAGTGAAATCCCACATAGTTGGGCCTTCAGGTCTTCAATAAAAATCAACGTATGGAAATGACGCAACTGCTTTCCTTGACCTATTGAGTTGTAATGCAACAACGACATCTAACTTTGGGTGGAATGCACAAGTAGGGGTACGAACTAATTGGACCAATGAAAAGGGGAACAAGTTTGGATTGAAACCTTAACTTCACCGTGTAAAGCAAAAGATCGGGCCCTGGGGGATTCGAACCAAGGAATGGAGAGTGCCAATTTTTTATTTTTTCAAACAAATGAGGATGTGAAGGACAAATCAATAGTGGATAAAGGCCAAGGTCACAAAGGGAGATGATGTCCTCTTCTTTGTGGTTCATTGAATTTTAAGTTCCATGCTACATAGAAGGCAAGAGAGAGTGAGTTCAAGGGTCCATAGCCTATAGGCTTTTAAAGTGGAAGCAACTAGGGGATCAAAATTTGTAGATCCTTGGTTTGGTTTTGATCAAGTGTTATCGAAGTAGGGAATGATTTTATGCAAGGGAACACCTTCCTATTGTGTTTTGGTAGAAGTTGTGCCATAATTGCATAGTTACAGTTGATTTTTATGTGTAAACTTGAATATTTTTAATAATTTGCAAGTTAAAATTATATGTTTTTTGTGCAGAGGATTAGTTTACCAAACACATAAAAAAGTAAATTTTAACCAAAATTTACAGCCAAACAAAGACAAAATAAGAATATCTTAAACACATAACACAAAGCATGATAAAGGAGTTCACCCCTCTCTTAGGCTACATCTCATGGTCCATCTTCCAATGCAAGGCCTCTTTCATTAAAATTCTCAAAAGTGAGTTTACATGCTTTACAAAACTCAAAGAAAAAATGATGTCTCTAATGGATCCAACACTATTGAGAACCCCCATTTTGGTTCTTTGTCCACCTCATTTGGTCAAAACCTTAGTAATTTATGATTGTTTCCTCCTTTCTCCAATTTTCTAACTAGTGATAGTACAATTCGCCACATAACTGGATTGGGCGCCCCAAATGCGGAAATGAGACACAAACCTGGCTTACATTCCTGCTCGGTAGGCGAAATTATAGAATCATTAACTTCACCTTTAACTCCCCCATTTTGAATTTTGTGGTCATGTGGCAGCCATAAGATCACATAGGGGGCTGATATTTCGAGACTACTCTCTAGCTCCAAGTTGGGCACATGCTCCTCATTTATGGGGTGCTTGGGACCATGAGCTGGCCCCCGCTGGTTCTCTGCACCTATGGTTACATGGGAGGGTCACATGACCTAGGGATGACCACCAATAATTGGCCCATATTTACATTATCCACTGTTAGGTCTAAGCTTTGGGTTCTAATTGTGTTAAGTGCTCAGGGTTGTGGTCATGGGCCGGGCTAAGGCCTAGCCACTTGGCCCACCGCCTGTAGTCCTGTGGCACTAGGGTGCCCAGGGGCCAGGGCTTCGCTAGACCCCATCCTCCCTCCCCCCAATGGAGCATTACAAAACCTTAAATAATGTTTATCACCCTTAGTTCAACAAGTTACATCACAACATAGCTGGTTAGGTCATTGGAGTTGTTAGTTGGGGATTTGGGTTCGACCCCTGTGGCCTCCATTCGACCCTTAGGCAAAAATTTTATACATCCTCTTGAGGCCACGTGGCCACCATTAGTTGGCCAACATGGCCCTCCATAATTGGCTAAATAAATACCAAGTCAGCCATAATATTAAAAAATTCGAACCTTAGAAACATTACGAAAAATTATGCATATCAATTTATTTTTTAATTTTCAACCAATGAGGTGAGGCCATATTGTAGCCTACCACCAGCCCAAAATTTCGAGTCAACTATCCATTTTGCCAAAATTTGCATGTTTGCCAATTAAATCAGAACGCAATATCGGGAGCATACAATATCAGCTTTGAGTGAAACAAATTGAATTGGATGCATATCGTCGAAATCTATCTGATTATTCAAGTTTTGAGCTCTGTCACATAATTTGAATTTTAAGCACTATTTTGATCCACTCGATCACTCCTCCCAATTGGAAGATTTTGGACCTCCAAAAGCTCTTTATCAGTCAACAATTCAATGAGGGTACAACTCCCTCACCCTTTTAGTCTCAATTTAGTGAACTTTTTTTTACTTTCTTACTTTGAGATTTTCATGAAAGTACACCACTTTCCTTGATTTTGGAGTCCTAGACATTCTGTTAATGATGACATATTTCTGCAATTTTTCAAGATATGCAGAACATAAAAATTCATTTGGAAGAATATGCATATTCCCTCCTCAGTTTTCAATCAATGGAGAGTTAAAAAATTTCAATCTCCCTTCACCTTGAACACTATCATCATGATGATTCTTAGCATTTCTAACCTTGCACTTGGCTCAACTCTTTACCAAATGTGATCACCATCCCCATGCACCATCCTTTTTTAAAGCCAAAACATTATGAAACCCATAAGAAGATGCTTTGGGACCAATTTCCTCTTTGTCAAATAGCCTTTGCATTTTCTTTTTGACCTTTTCATGCTTTAACATTGACATATTGTTCACACCAATGTTTAACAGTGATGCATCCTCCTGCAAATTCACTTCATTTTGTTTACCTCTTTTAGGAGGAGACATGTTAGACTCGTGAAACATCTTATCAAATGAATAACAAACATCAATGAAATCGGATTTGAAATTTGATTCATATCCTTGAAATGCTTTATATTCCTCAACTTCTTCATGCTTGATCATTAACAATGCAAAGTTCTGACTAGCATTAACAATCCTCTTCATTTGTCCCACATTTACAAGAGATGTGTGCTATAACAATGTTGTCATTCCCATTCTTGAACAAATGTTATTTGTTCTCATGGAAATGAAAAATATCTCTCCTATCATATAGATATGGGTTTCCCAAAACAATATCACATAAATCAATTGGAATTACATCAATCTCTACCTCATCTAAAAAGTTTGAAGCGATTGCAGATTTTAGTTTATATAATTTTGTCACATGCAATTTTTCATTGTCACATATCAAACCTAGAGGATAAGGTTTAGGATGAGGAATGGTTTCTAAATTCAACTTCTTGACAATCTCTTCTTAGATAAGATTTTCTTGTGAACAATTATCAAATAATGTATTTGTCCTAGTATTCTTTGAAATGACTCTAATATGGAAAAGCTCTATTCTTGTTCTTTCATCTTGAGTTTCATTGAGGCAATTTGAAGAATTAGTATTTGCAGTGTCCTTACCTTTCAAATCCATGTATGTGATCTCTGTTTTATCTCCATAATCAGAACCTAAATCATGTTGTGTAGTTGCAAATGTCTTCTCTTTCTCCTTGTGTTTAAACTTTTTGAGTCTCATCTCCCAATGAAGTTTCCAGCAATGATCTTTATCACAACCCTCTTTGGAACAATGTTTACATGTGATTTTTCCTCCTTCTTTATTAACTGCAACATTCTTCTTTCCTTTTCCTTTAACATTAGCATTTCCCTTTTCTCCTCTTGCCTCTAAATGAGTTGAATGCACACAAACTTCATCTAGTTTTGTAAGGTTAAACATGAAAATTGTATGTCTCAATTAACTATGCAATCCTCTAATGTATTTTAGCAAAGTATATTGAGAAGACAAATCTATACCCAAAATCAAAGTTCTTTTTCTAAATTCTTGAGTATAGCTTTGAACATTTTTCCCCTTAGCTTGCCTAACGTTTTTCCATTCCATAATAGCTTTCTGCATGTATGCTAATAGATAAAATTCCCTTCTTATTGCAACAACAAAATCATTCCAAGAGGACAAAACCATACCATGTTTCATCATGTCCTCTCTAGTTTTGGCTTCCCACGAAATTAGTGTTGTGCCTTCCAATCTAAGAGAAGCAAACTGAATCTTGATTTCATCATCTTTGATTCTTTGTATCCTGAAATACACTTCAATCTGACGAATCTAATTATCCAAAGTCTTCCCATTTACCTCTCTGTTGTACATAGGAAATTCAAACTTAATATCAAGTTTAAGCAAAGGAGTTTTACCATGATCCCTTAGGGAATTTGGAGGTGTTTGTGAAAGGGCAGAAGAAGTATAAGATGAGGATGAATATGAGGATGAGGATGGAGGTGAGGGTGGCGGTTTGTCACCATTCCCCTCATTCCCTCTTGGAGGCTTGTCTCATTTTCCTCGATATCCTTTTGGTGGCTTTGATCTCTCTCCATACAATCTAGAATTCCTCTCATCATAAAGAACCTTAGCCATCTCAGACATTTCAAAGAATGTATTTCTGAAAGTTTTCTCATCTTCAAACATCCCTTTAAGACCTTCTTCATGTGCCATGACCATTGAAGCTTGACGTGTGTTTTTTTTCCTTGAAACAATTTGAGATCTTGGCTCCACAAGTTCTCATTCACCTCTTTTGATATTCAACCTTGTAAGCATCATAAAAACACTTGCAAAAAAATCAAGCCTTCACAATAACCTTGGCTCTTATACCAAAAGGATATGTACGTGTAAACTTGAAGGTTTTTAACAATTTTAAAGTTAAAATTATATGTGTTTTGGGTAGAGTATCGATTTACCAAACACATCAAGAAGTAAATTTCAACTGTATTTTACATCCAAATAGAGACAAAATAATCATATCTAAAACACATAACACAAAGCATGATAAAGGATTTCACCCCTCTCCTAGGCTACATATCTTGGTCCAACTTCCTTGCTTAAACAAAAAAAATTGATATCTACAATGGATCCAACACTATCAAAAACCCCAATTTTGGTTATTTCTACACCTCATTTGGCCAAAAATTGAGTAAGTCGTAATTGTTTCTTTTTTTTTCCAATTTTTGGAATAGTGATCATACAATTCACCCCAAACCTGGCTTGAGTTCCCCAAATGCGGGAACGGCATGCAAACCTAGCCTAAATTCCCGATCAGTGGGCGAAATTGTAGGACGGTTGACTCAACCATAAAACCCCCGGTTCTGAATTTTGTGGTCATGTGGCAGCCATAAGATCACATAGGGGACCGATATTCTTGGGTTATTGTCTAGCTCCCAGTTAGGTGTGCACTCCTGGTTTTATGGTATTCGATGACCATGGCTTGGCCCCCACTAGTTCTTCATGCCTTTGGTTACATGGGAGGGTCATATGACATGGAGTTGGACCCTCTTTACATTATTCGTCATTCGGTCTAAGCACTGGGTTCTGATTCCATTAGGTGTTTGGGGTTGTGGTCGTAGGCCGAGATAAGGCCTATCCCCTTGACCCCTTGCTTGTGGTCCTGTGGTGCTAGGGTGGCCAGGGGTTAGGTCTTAGCTCTCCCCCCTCCCCCTAATGGTGCATTACAAAACTTTAAATAACTCTTATCACCATTAGTTTAACAATTGACATCACATCGCAGTTGGTTAGGTTGTTGTAGTTTTTGGTTGACGTTGTGGGTTCGATTGTCATGGCCTCCATTTGACCCTTAGCCAAACATTTAATGCATCCTTCGGAGGCCACATGGCCATCATTGGTTGGCCTATGTGGCCCTCCATAATTGGCCAGTCAGCCATAATATTAAAAAATTCAAACCATAGAAACATTAGGAAAAATTATGCACATCAATTTTATATTTTATGTTTTGAGAAATTTGGTGAAGCCATGTGGTAGCTTACTACTGACCCAAAAATGTCTAGTAAAGTGTCCTTTTTGGCAAATTTTGCATGTTTACCCATTCAATCAGAACGTGATATCAGGAGCATATGATATCGATTTTGAGTGAAACAAATTACATTGGATTCATATCGTTGAGATCTATCAATTGTTCAAGTTTCAAGATCTGTCGCAAAATTTGAGTTTTGAGCACTATTTTGATCCACCAGATCAACATTTGTGGCTAAAATTTTTGAGAGAGGTGAGCATCGTGCAACGGGAAAAGGAGTAGAGGAAGCTCGAGAGGTTCCAATGGAGGTGAACTTGATACACCAAAAGTTTGAGCTAGAGTAGAGAGACAATGAAGTGTCCATGGAGGCTATGGTTGCACCTCATTGCAAAACGAGATGAGGAGCTTAGTAGTATATGTGTCAAAATAATTCTGAAGTGAATATGAAAGAGATGAAATGATGAAGGCACGTGATCAGGGCATCATGAAAAATTTCTAGTGTGGGAGTATGATGAAAGGGCGTGAACCCCACTCCTAATAAAAATTGATTCTGGAAGCTATGGAATGAGTGACATGGACACCAGAGGTAAAGGACATGAATCCGTTTTGGTTTATATGTAAAATGTGGCCTCTATAAAGCATATGTGGCAAGATTCTCATTTGGGATATGTTTTGTTTTTTCCTTTTATCTAGGAACCCTACAAATGTTAGAAGAAGGTGGTTATTGTAATGTGATACCAAGATCGATATTGACAAGCCTTGAGAATTTGTAATGTGTAATCTTTTTTCCTTTTAATCTAAGTATCCTGTGTGTTGATTAAAAATATGTGTGATTATTTTAATTTTCAAGACCCTATCTAGTATCATGGTCGTTTCATTTTGTTGAGTGAGGGCAACAAGAATCTTATGGTTCAAAAATACTGTAATTAGAGGAGAAGGGTGGTCTAAATGGGGTTATGGTTTGAAGCTTAAATGATTCTTAAAGTTACTAAGAACCATCACAGGAGAGGCGAGGATATTGGTGTATAAAAAAGGGAGGAGACAATGGAGTTGAAGTCAAAGGAGGTCATGGGACCAAGGAAGTTTGCGGGTTCATGACCATGCATTCATCGTATGAGCTTGAAACACATAGAGCAAGGCAGATCCCTTGCCCTGGTGTGACTTAATAAAGTTTTAGTCATTTTAGAGGGGACCCATGTAGTCAGCCTTCAAGCCTCCTTATGAATGATGGATAAGAAAAGAAGTTGAAATCTACATGGTCGGGCCACAATAGAAAGTAACTATTAGGAAGGGTCTGACTAGCCCTACCCCAACATAGGTGAGACCCAATCGGCTTGATCGAGACTTGAACAAGCAAGAGCCCACATAGTCATCTCGACAGATGGAAATGAGTCGAACCCTTAGTGCCTTGACCTATCGAGCAAGGATGCAACCTCAACCTTTAACTTTAGTCGGGACTCAGAAGTCAGGGTAGGAATTAGTCAGCCCAATCAAAAGGGGAACAATTCAGGACTCAAACCCAACCTCAAAATAGAAAGCACAAGATTGGGTCATGGTGGAATCAGATAAAGGAGTGGATTGAGTTGATTTTTTTTTCTTTTTATCAAACCACTAAGGGATGTGAAGGAGACCTACATAGTGGAGAAAGGCTGAGGCCACAAAGGGAAATGTTGGGTTGCGTTTTGTGGTTCATTAAATTGTGAGTTCACTGCTACATACAATGCGAGAGAGAGCGAGTTCATGGGCCCATAATCCGTCCATAGGATTCCCAAGTTGAATCCCCCAAGGGATCAAAATTTGCAATCCCATAGTTTTGTTTTCATCACTAATCATCATCGATGACATATTTTATGGCAATGTATATAAGCTTCTATCAAAATATCCCACAATAGATACCTTGGGAATATCCATCCATGCGACCCTTTGGCAAAGTTGCCTAGATATGCTAGAATGTTTTCGGCTTTTCCCATATATACTGATACAAACTCTAGTTCATAGTGTTTTTATCTAAAGTGTCACACAAGTGTTACTAAAAGTGAGAGAAAAATAAAAGCATAATAGAAATACATAAAAGCAACAACAAATGGACAATAAATTATCATAGAAATCGTTATGGGCATATCAACTCTTAATAGTATATCTATTATTCTATGATGCTAAGACGTCTTATAATGGAGTTATCATGCCATTAAATAGACTATATTGCACGAAAATATGATAAGAAAAATTATGCATTACCAAAACTCCAACCAAAAATTCAATGATACAAATCATAGTTAGTCTTTCATTGAGTCAAATTTACTCTAAATTTCTAGCAAATAACCCATAGTAATTATGAAATTGACTCTATAGTTGAGTCATATATATATTATATATTATATATATATATATATATATATATATATAATTATAATTAAATTTTTTATTTAATTATTAATAATTATTTTAAATTTGGTAGGTATTTAACCTCCACCAATATTTTTAGAAACTAGTGAAGATAGAATATGAGGTTTTATCTCAAAAGTGGTACTTCTTTTTAATTTTTTATTTAATTAAAATTTCATATTTAAGATTACATTCATTTATTTATATGATTGAACTCCTTTTTCTTATTACACTTTATCATTTTTTTACTGGGTTCTTTTATCTTTAAACTTCGTATTTTTTATTATTAATAATTATAATAATTAAAAGAAATAATATTTAAAATTATTTTAATGATCTTTTTAATCTTAACAATATCGAATGTGTCGGGAGAAAAAATTATTTATACTTATTACAAACCAATTAATTTAATTACAAAATACTATTTTAAATATAAAATTACAAATTTTCGACAAAACAGTATAAGTTATAACTTAGTTATATTTTAAATACAAAGAAAAACAGTTAGAGAGACCTACTAAGCCAGAGCAATGAAAATTCCAATGAAAATTAAATCTACTTTAAAGATAAGTGGACTGACCTCCATATTTGTTACGAAGAAGGAACTTGGACTGCTACGAATAAGTTGGACTGACAAAGAACCAAACGAATCCGTGTACTTGAAATAAGATTAATCAAAATTAGTTTAACATAATTGTTAACCGTTCAAATAGCTGACAGAAAGTTGTAATCGGAAAAAATGATAAAAATGCAATGTGCATGGCCATTTATGTCATGTTTGGATGTAACAATGAAACTCGGTGAACTGAAAATGTGCAAACACGTGTTATTAGGGAGTTGTCTATAATGCGACTTTTTGGAGATTCCGGTGACGGAATCCGGCGGAAGAAATGAGGTTAAATCTTGATTTTTAGTCGTTAAAATGGTTTTTTAACTGCATATTTAGATTCAGCGCCCTGAAAAACCCCTGGGAGCCATTGATTGTGCAGAAACTAGCTATCAAATTTGGATTCCAATGAATTGCTGCCGGATTTTGACCGGAAAAATCCGCCGGAAAGGCTTTCAAAAAGTCGCGTTATAGACTACTGCTGTTATTAGTCCCTGCTTGGGACTATTAGTGTTCACTGCTGTTATTAGTCCCTGCTTGGGACTATTAGTGTTCGTAGTTGACTGGCTATTAGTTGATGCGTTGACCGCAAATTTGTACCGGTTATTTACTCTTTAACCAAAGTTTACGTTGTGCAGTTTCTTCGCAAAAAAATTTAGCCAATGTTTTCTATTTACCCTCTTATTGCCCGCATCACTTGCCCCGAGGTTAGTTTAGTGTGGGCAACTTAATTTATCTTAAGTTTCAAAATTCGAGTGTGGACCTTGCACAAACGCAACACCATCGTTCACTGACACGCAGCACCATCGTTCACTGACACGATTGATTGTTTACCGCTGTCGACATGTCTTCATTCCACCGCCCTCTATCTTATGTGTGCGCATGCAACTCTGGTATGGTATTATGTGTGAGTTGACCCTCTATCTTATGTGTGTGCATGCAACTCTCGTATGGTATGGTAAAAAATAGTCCCCCGTATGGTATGGTAAAAAATAGTCGCCCCCTGACCAGACTCTAGTTTGCAAGATTGGAATTGTAGTGTTTGGACATGCTTAGACTCTTAGTATGCAAGATTAGAATTGCAGTCTTTGGACGTGCTCAGAAGAGTCTGCAAGATTACAATTGCAGTCTTTGGATGTGCTCTGTTATCTACACGCTTGAGTTGCTTGAGTTTGCAAGATGGCATTGAGTCGCTGGAGTCTGCAAGATGGCATTGTGGAAGGCAGTGGCATTGTAGTTTGCGACCTGACAGACCTGGTATGTATCAGACTATCTTTATGTATTTGGGCAAACTTCTAACTCCGGAGAAGTACCTTACTTGTTATTTTCTGTTATATAGCTGCAAGGGATCTAACTGCAGAGGATCATGGAGACCCACTTAATTTAAAGCATAAATTTAGCACCGTGGCTTCAAGGTGAAATTACCAAAACCTTAATAAAAAAATTCAACGAGAAATGCATCCATTTTGTTCTTTAATTTCCTCTGCTTTAAATGCATCATTTTTTTTTCTTTAACTGTTTTTATTTATTGTAGCCATTAACTGAAAAAGTTTATTTAACTGTTTTTATTTACTACAAACTCGATTTCCTATAAACTTGCTTTCTGAAATTATTTTACAGACCATCATTTTTATATCAGAATGATCATTTCTGAAAATCATTCCAATGTTAATCTCGCCTCCATTTTGTGACTCTAATCAATTTTGTTTTTCCAAGATCAAGCCTATCTCTGCCTGTCATTATGGAATTATATGTTCCTCGCTTTCTTCCTTCGCCGCCTCCACACGTCTTATTTCCTATCCTCGTTGTTTGCGTCAATGAGCACAAGCTGGACAACAGTTTAATCTCCAATATTGAAATTTATCATTTTCGGGTATGGACACATGCCAGGTGACAAAGGTTTACGTTATCCTTCTTCATATAGCTCTTAGGATTACTATTTAAGTTAGGATATATATATATATATATATATATTAAATGGTCAGGATTACTATTTA
>APFE031111970.1:0-25811 GCA_000404065.3 Pinus taeda | reverse complement strand
TATTAAATGGTCAGGATTACTATTTAAGCAATATTTACGTTATATATATTAAATGGTTTCTTGTTTTAGTAATCCCTAAAATATTTAAGCCGATCATATTTTATTGGAATTGATTAATTGGTTATTTTAATGATTTTGTTAATTAAAAATTTTGATTGTATGATTTAATTTGAAAGACATTGGTATGTTTTAGTGGTAACCATTAAATTAATAGATAAAATGGAGGAGAGATAATATTTTTACATATCTAAATCAAATATTTAAACTATATTTAAAATATGTTTTTATCAAATCATAGAATGTATTGTGCTTTTTGTTTATATATACATAAAAAATAAAAAAATAAAAATATCGAAATGTGGATGTCTGTTAATTTGTCCCTCCTAACCTAAATTTTCTGTTACCATTCAAATCGTGACATGCCCATTAAACATTATGAAACAACGATTAAAACCTGTGAGTTGTGGTTCTTCGATGTGCCTTATAGTTCAGGCCATTGCCGCCATACTTGTGACGAGCCATAACTAAACTACTATACATGTAAGGCTACATAGATATTTTTTAGGGTTTAAATTTTAGTGTAAATATAAGATGAAAGAGTATAATATAATAATGTTATATAACATTCACTTAATTATATAAAGCTTATTCAATTATATGCTAATATAACAATTATAAAAGCATCCATTAATAACAATTATTAAAGCATCCATTTTGTAACAAAGAAAACATTTTTCAAATCATTAATTAAATACCTGAACTGCAAGCAAAGGAAGAGCCTGGCCGTCTGCACAAATAGAATGGTTTAGAGGAAACAACGGTTCCTGAATATATCGAGGACTTTTGTGAAGGAGAATCTGGTCAAAGGTGGCGTCTGCAATGACCTTTGTAAATTAGGCACCCTCGTCATTGCATTCCATATTTAGAAAATCGTCCGGAGAGTCGACCAATCTGCCAGCGAAAGGGTAGAAATGAAGGAGCACCTTTCTGTTCGAGAAGCATTGTTCCTAGGAGCCTTCGGATTAGGGTTTGCAGAATTCTCTTTTAATGGACGTTTGCCGGATCTTCCACAAAGCGCTTCAGATTTTGAACCCACCTGCATTTTAACACTCCTTTTTGTGGATGACCTTTCAGATTTAGGACCCACCAACATTTTAAGACTGCTCTGTGTGGAGGCACTTTCAGATTTAGGACCCAACTGCATTTTAACATTGCTCCGTGCGGAGGAACTTTTAGATTTAACACTGCGGTGTGCGAATTTTACACTGCGTTGTGTGAATAAACGCCAGGTAGAAGATCAACGCCAGGTAGAGGATCAGAGAAGTTGTGGATCGACACAGCAGTTGTCGTATTGAGAAAATGCCAGGTGGAGTGCACAGGTGGTGCATGCATGCCAGGTGGTGGTGCAAAAGTTTTTTACTCTTTTACCCTTTTAATATTTTATTTCAATTATTAATATTTAATATTTTATTTTATTTCAATTATTAAGATTTGCTTTGCAAATCTCAGACCGAATTTTGATATTGAAAACATCACACATATGAATACACATTTTTTCATCAAAATATGGTAAAACAGTAGTGCAAAGCGACTACTTCCAACCTCGTTAAAATGTTTAAATTGTTCAACTGGGTCTTTGCTTTCCAGCATATTCCATGTCTGTGTTGAATAGTAGTTGTGACTCTCGTATTGCCCGTCCAGCTCGAGTGCTTTGGAACTGAATGATGAAAGGAAAAGTCACAGAAGATATTTTCATTGGTTGATAGGACGGGTTTAAACCCACGCCGTTGTAGGCCATGGCATGCTCGTGATGTAGTTCAAGTATGTTTGGTTTCATCATCATATTTGGAATGCATTGAAAATAGTTTTGTCTTGGGTAATAAGATGATATTCAATGCAGTATGTACAGATCGAAAATTGTATGGTCATCGTATTTGAATTATATCAAAAATAGTGTTGTCTTCCGCAATAGAAAAATACCTAATGCACTATGTAAATATCGGTAGGGCTGCCTTCCGCATAAGGATAACATTTAATGTAGTATTTCAAATATATGGTGATGAATTTGACTCTGTTAAGTCATATCAAGTAGTAGTTTTTGAGGTTATTCTCGTTGCTTTGACGGAAGTGCATGGCGCGATAGGAAACCAACTAGCGTCGTTCAACATTAACCACAAGCTATCTTTAAGCTTAAAACTTCCATTTTCCATGCCTTCAGCCAACCCTCCCAAGTTGTTCCTGAGCATTGAAATTTTATTTGGAAGCGGGCATTCATTTCCTCCATCAGATCATTTTTGCAATTGTGACAGTCCATCGGCACCCCTGCCAGCATATGCTTGACAGTCCATCTCATCTCTATTGTTGCCTTATAAACACTCCTAACTCTTGTATCTCAAGTGTCAATGGAGAAGAACCAGAAAGGGCCTTCTTGGCCCTCTTCTCAGCCCACAGTATGTTTAACTTCTCCCTTGTGCTTACACTACTCTAGTCTTCTTGCAGCTTCAGAATGCAAAGATTAAACACAGTCTCATGATGTGTATTCAGGGGGGCACATTTCACCCTTGCTTTGCATCAACTTACCCCCTTAGTATTCCCTCTACCTTTGCCTTTGCCTGCAGCCATAAATTTCCCTTGTGGAGGATTGTTAAGCTTCCCATCCCCATTCTTCCTCATGATCCTTTTTCCTTGCTGCATCTTCTTCACAGCAGGTTCCACCTCCCTTTTGCTACCCTTATGAACCTGATAAGCTGAAGTTGACGAATCTAACTGCATCTGAAATAAACAGCCCATCCAACTGAGTAGACTGTGTCAAGACCCTTTTATCCCTTCCTTTGCAATGATATGGCCCTCTCCAACGACATCATCACGCCATCTATGAGATCTGTCATTCCCTTGATCACCATAAATTATCCCAGTCACTCACTTGTATCTTTGATAACCTCATCATTCAGATCACTTAGACTTTGTTTTACTGCTGCTTGTGTTATGATTTCCTTTAATGGCAATATCTCCGCAGTAGGGACGAGTACCCAAATTCAAGTGATTAATTAACTCCAGTGGTAACATACTTAATTATCAGTTTGACTTGTTCTGTTTCAAATTCTAGTGTGGTTGGTTTACTGGTTGACTACTAGCATTCACCAAGTGGTTATTGCTGATCATAGTTAGTTTTGAGTGAACGTTGGAATTTGCGATGAAAGCCAAGGCCCAAGGCTCTGCCATTATCATGGATCATTTCAGAGCTCATATTTTTCTACAAAAGAATACATTGTTTTCATTCATCAAGAAAAGCTATATGAGAAAGAATCCCCTGGTTATGCTTTTCAACATTTTCACATACATTTCATATCTGTCGTTTTCTCAATGAATGGGATGCTTGGTTTTTTGGGACTTCCAAATTAAATTTATACTGTGGTGGTGTTCATCTGGCATTTTGAAATTCAGTTACCTTCTAAACTCCTCTTTGATGTGTGCAAAACGAGAACTGGTGCAGCTTTTTAGTGGTGCAATTTTTACAGATATGCAAATTCTATATTGATATATCTTCATGATACCTTTTCTTGACTAATTATTATATTGACTATATTACAAAATTGAAGATGTTGCTGGTCAAAATTATTTATCGTTTAGACTGCACAGGCTCCCTGAAACATTCTGAGATTAAAATATATGAAATGAATGTTCTGTAATACAATTATAGGAAACACGTTTAATTATGTTTTTCGTAACAAGAAGATTAGAAGAAGACCAGTGAAATAAGTTTTCATATTGAGAGCCATTTATTTTGAATGCAGACTAGTGTTTGTTGATTGCATATCCAATTCCTTGGAAAAAGATTTTCACAGCGACTTGAATTTATTAAGATTTAATATTTTATTTAAATAAATATTTAAATATATTAAAGCTTTTAGTAGCGACTTGAATTTGGATTTTCTTGAATTGAATCTTTGGATTGACTGGAATATACTGCTCCCAAAGAAGCAGTGATGCATTAAATTTCTTCAGCATAGATAGGATTATGGAATTGGATTCGTTACGGCGCTGCATCATAGATATGATTAATAATTGGGTTAGTTACAATGCTGCATCATTGCTATTATCCTTCATTGATCAAAACATAAAAATATTTAATTATCCAAACCATTTTTAAATTTATTTAAAAACATAACGTTATCAATAAATATAAACTATTAATATTGACCATTTCGCCATACTTCAGTGAATCTTAAAAACTACCAATCATGAACAAACTAAACATAAGGTCTAACGAATCCGAATAAGTTTGAAGTATCATTAAATCATCAACATAAGCTCAAACAAACTTACTTCTATGACGAGGAGGTTGTATTTGTCGCTTTGGAGGGGGCTCCGTGCATCAATAGTCATTGGCGTTGACAATAATAACAGTGTCGGATAAACAACGTCTAGTGTTAATCCCGCTTTATATGGTCTTAAATTTAGTTATTTAAAATTAGTTTGAAAGTCGGTCTTTCACCTATGTAATAAGAAGACTGCTTTTGAGTTTGTTTTTAAAATTTTTGGTTAAGTATTAGATTTAAAAAGAGAAAGGTGTGCATAAATATTAATTTATGCTTATGAAGTTAGGACTTCTTGCAATATTAACACGATAACATTTTTGTTTCAGCGATTAGAGTATTATCTACAATTAGTGTCTATCAATTGCGTTACAGAAAGGGCCATTTATAATATCAATCTTGGAGGTTTATTGCTTATCGAAGCAGACTTGCGAATGCTATCTTGTTGTTCTTGCATATCTGATATTCAATATTTTAAATTATCACAATCCATAACAGAGATCTGCATTAGGCTTGTGATAGTTATTATAAAAAGAAGGGACGAGGGGACAAGGGATCTGCACAGGCCTTTGGATAAGAAAGAACGATAACTTTAGTACCCTTTCAGAAGGATGGTGTAGACATCAAGCAAGGTGACCAAAATGAAGTGTATTTTCAAGAAGTGGCAGAGCTTCGGCAGCAGGACAAAACGTTCATATAGCAACCTCACTTGGAACCCTTCATTCAATGATCCATCGGATCTGTAAGAGAATTGTATTGGCTCAATTTCATTCCCAATCCTCAATACAGGCACCATGAACGATCCTTTCAAGGTTGCAAAATCACCGGAGAGCCACAGGGAGATGAAGAGGGATGGATGTAGCCATCTCGGAACAACTCTTCTGATTGTCTTTGTATTTCTGCATGCTACAAGACAAGTTGCACAAAGCATTGTGGCAAACCCCGGCAGGGACTACAGCCACGGCAGTGGCTCCCTTGTTTTGTATAGGTGTTTTTCTTATTGTATTTCGAGATTTTAATAATTATGCTAATTATTTTTTTGATTGAGTGTACTAAATTGTAAATTGTTATTACATTTTAGTGGTTACCACTGTATCAATTAATGAAATTAAAAAGAATAACATTTTTATATATCTAAACCATACCATCAAACCCCGTTTAAATTATTTTTTTACTACCCCTACTATTTATCACCACATATTATTAGTCCCTGCCCTCCGAGTAAGCGTGCACGAAGGTAAACGACGTCACGCGAACGGGCGCGGGGCGACCTTGTGATGAGTGAGCGCACGGGTAGGCGATATACGACGATGAACGCAGGTGGGCTGTGCGAACCGGAACAACGCAGAACAGTGCGATGGGCAGTAGCAGGGCAACACACACCCGAGCAGATGACAGTGAATGAACACGGTTGAACGAGTTTATACTGTGTGAAGGAGGGTTGAACAATGAGGACGAGTCGACGTTCATATGCCAAACTTTGGGGGTTCTTGTGGAAGGATTTGGGAGGTCGGCTGAAGGGCTGCCATCCATATAACACGCGGGAGGAACGTTATATAAGTGCAGGCGGTGAACGCTCAAATGGAAATTCGTTCAACACGACTTCACTCGCTCTTCTACCTTCGGAAGCCAAGCGAAGTGCGTAGATTGGTGCGCACAACTCATGCGCAGTACATGAGATGTACGCAAGAGTGTTACTTGGGTAATGGTCAGTTGAAGAGGCCGTGAGCAGGAGTTGGACGAGTATTTGCGCAGGATTTTATGAGCGTCTTGGTGACCTGTGTGGGCAACCGCTCTTGGGCAAAGGTGTGCATATGTCTATGTAAAAGGCAGGTTGCCTGATATTGTAAAATTGGCTAAGTGTTGGCTTGGAGTTTGCCAAGCACACTTAAGCATTGTAATATTGAAAAGCTGTTATAGTAAACATTGTGGGCAGACCATTCGGGAGTTGCCCCTCCCCTTTATATCGTGCAATTGATGTCTTTCATAATTGTTGTGGATAAAGATTATGTATGAGTGATCATTGATATAAAGGCTTAACGTATTTTACTTGGTTGCGAAAAAAAAACTAAGTATCGGTTGTGAATTAGGCGTAGTCCGCACAAATAAGTATTGTTAAAAAAAAATTGTGGGGTGGTGCCGCACCTCGCCGACACGGTGGGAGGACCACCGTAGGCTTGGGAGCATGACAGTTGGTATCAAAGCTAGTGAAGCTCGTGACGAAGTGACCGTGGAGACAGGTTCTTGCAGGGAAAGAGGTTGGTGAAACACTCTAATTGTGACATCAAGGACTTGGGTTGCAGGTGAAGCCGGTGCATGGTTGAGACTAGATTGCAAATAAGGAGAAGGCTATTAGCAATGGCTGAAGCCGAGGCTGGGTCTAGTCATGATCCCACAGAGACTACTCTTGGGTTGATACAGAAAATGGTGAACATATTGGAGTACTTAGAAGATAATTTTGAGAAGAAGATTGACCTTGTTTTGGAAGAACAAAAGGCATTCTTGAAGATGAAAGATGAACTTGATGAACTCCGAACATAGCATGAGTACACTGATTTGATGTGTACACAACTTGAATTAAGGGTCAAGGAAGTAGAAGCTTCAAGGGAATAAGGTCTTGCAGAGATCGTGGACTTGAGGAAAGCTCTTGAAGAATCCAAGGATGAAATAGTCGTGTTGAAGAAGGCTGTGAGGCATGGCTCAGGTAGAGGAGTGCCTCATGTGAAAGTCAAGGAACCAGATTCATTCGATGGTACAAGGAGTGCAAAAACTCTTGGTAACTTCTTGTGGGACATGGAGCAATACTTGGAAAGGTTGGGTCTATCTGATGATGAGACCAAGGTCAAGGTTGCTACTCAATTCCTCACAAAAGATGCCAAGATGTGGTGGAGAAGAAGGATGGATCAGGTTTCAAATGGAAGTGCTACTAACATCACTTCTTGGGATGACATGAAAGGAGCCTTGCAGGCCCATTTTAGTCCTCAGGATGAAAGGTGGGAAGCTAGGATGAAGATCAAGTTTATAAAGCAAACCGAGAACCTTCAAACTTATCAAAGGGAGTTTGCAAGTGTGGTCCTTGAGCTACCTGATATGGCGGAGAGAGACAAGGTATTCAATTTTATTGTTGGGTTGAAGCCTTGGGCACGCAATGAGGTGAAGAGACAAAGGATTCGTACACTTGAAGAAGCCTTTGCTACAATTGACAGGTTGGTTGAGCACCATGATGAGACTTCTGATGATAGAAAGAAGAAGTTCGACAAACCGAAGGATAAGAAGAAAGAAGAAGCTTCAAAATCAAATGATGGTTCGAAGTTAAAGAAGGTCTTGAAGTGTTGGATTTGTGATGGTCCACATACGGTGAAGAATTGTCCCTCTAAACTGAAGTTGGCTGCTATAGAACAATCCAATACGAACGATTGATGCAGATTCTTGGAGCTACTGCTGCTACAGAGGTGATCTCTTGGAAGGATCCCGAGAGGAACAAGTTGGAGTATGCCTGAATGAAGGTTGGGGGAGCTGATATACTCACTATGGTGGATAGTGGGGCCTCTCACAACTTCATGGGTGAAGATATTGCAAGGAAGGTTGGGCTGAAATATGTTCCTATCAAGGCACATATGAAGACACTGAACTCTCCTCCGAACAAAGTACTTGGTGTGGCTGAATGAGTGGACACTACACTTGGTGAATGGACCGGGAATGTGGACTTCACCATAGTGAGGATTGATGAATATGAGGCCATACTAGGGATGGAGTTTATGAAGCAATATGATGCAATGATCGTTCCAAAATTGAAGAAGTTGTACATCTATGATGGAAGGGAATATGTACCCATAGGTGTTCCTACCTTTGGAGTAACCATGCCTGATCATGAGGTGGCAGCAATGCAAGTAAGGAGTGATGAAGATTTGGGTGATGTATGTAAGCGTTTGTCCAAGGCGGAGAAAAAGCTTACCGAACAATCATTGGTCATCAAATCACTTTCAGATAGTATCTTGGACTTGACAAGAAGGCTAGAGGTGATTGAGGATGAGGATGATGATGAAGCATATGTGAGGCTGGGTGAGGACCGAGTCACTTATCTACAAAGGTTGGAAGTTGAAAATCCTGATAGGTGGATCAAATTGATTAGTGAGGGTGAGCCTTCACGCTCTCACCCCTCTACATCTTCTTAGAGCGACAAGAATATGGGGCTCATTGTTAGCTTCTCATGGCAATGAGTCCCTTAAGTAGATTGAGCAGGTACGATGGTGCAGGGATGGCTTGGCATCAAGCATCATGACATGTTGCAGATGGATGGAGATTACTTCATGGACCTGAGCATTGACTATTCTTGATGGAGTTTGGGATGTGGCAGATGTTTTGAGGAACAACTAATGGTGGCATGAGGATGTTCACTCTCATTGTTTGAGCGCGATGGTTGTACTGATCACCCGACTAGTTCAGACATGGGGGATGTCAATGAGCAGAGATGTGTTAGCATTATGTTGGAGTATCATGGCAGTTGGTCACATAGAACACATGATGGAGAGAGGTGTTCTCATGGAGCGCTTTTGCAGATTGATGGATGAGATGTTGGCACATGGTTGTGGTGTGTTAACACTTGTTGACATATCATGGGCAGTTTGCACATGATGGAGTTGGTGACATGATGGAGTTGACACATTGTTGCAGTGGACATGTAGCTTGATGTTGAAAGGATCAGCCTTTCACGATGGAGAGCAGCATGGGGAGATTTTGGTAGGTGGTCGATGATCATGGACAATGATGACATACTTTGGTATGCATTCTCTTAGTGGCAGTTGGTCACTTGGATGGGACATGATGGAGATCGAGCCCTACATATGTTGCAGGGATGTTTTCCATATGTGAGGGGAGTTGACATCATGGTTTGATCCTTGGAGTTGGGATATTGTAGAGGACGACAACGACTTCAGGTGGAGGAGAATGTAACGCCCTCGGTAATGTGCGACGGGCGCGCGCGTTGGACGCCGGGCGGGCACACCGGGTAAGCGTGCAAGAAGGCAAACGACGTCACGTGAATGGGCGAGGGGCGACCTTGCGATGAGCGAGCGCGCGGGTAGGCGATATACGATGGTGAACGTAGGTGGGTTGTGCAAACCGGAACAGCGCGGAACAGTGCGACAGGCAGCAGTAGGGCGACACACACCCGAGCGGATGACAGTGAACGAACACGGTTGAACGAGTTTATACCGTGCGGAGGAGGCTTGAATAATGAGGACGAACCAACGTTCATATGCCAAACTTTAGGGGTTCTTGTGGAAGGATTTGGGAGGTTGGACGAAGGGCTGCCATCCATATAACACGCAGGAGGAACGTTATATAAGTGCAGGCGGTGAACGCTCAAATGGCAATTCGTTCAGCACGACTTCACTCGCTCTTCTACCTTCGGAAGCCAAGCGAAGTGCACAAATTGGTGCGCACGACTCATGCGCAGTACATGAGATGTACGCAGAAGTGTTACTTAGCTAATGGTCGATTGAAGAGGCCGTGAACAGGAGTTGGACGAGTATTTGTGAAGGATTGTATGAGCACCTTGGTGACCCGTGTGAGCACCCACTCTTGGGCAAAGGTGTGCATATGTCTATGTAAAAGGCCAGTTGCCTGATATTGTAAAATTGGCTAAGTGTTGGCTTGGAGTTTGCCAAGCACACTTAAGCGTTGTAATATTGAAAAGTTGTTACAATAAACATTGTGGGCAGACTGTTCGGGAGTTGCCCCTCCCCTTTATATCGTGCAATTGATGTCTTTTATAATTGCTGTGGATAATGATTAAGTATGGGTGATCATTGATATAAAGGCTTAACGTATTTTACTTGGTTGCGAAAAACAAACTAAGTATCGGTTGTGAATTAGGCGTAGTCCACACACATAAGTATTGTTAAAAAGAAAGTGTCGGGTGGTGCCGCACCTCGCTCTTCTACCTTCGGAAGCCAAGCGAAGTGCACAAATTAGTGCGCACGACTCATGCGCAGTACATGAGATGTACGCATAAGTGTTACTTGGGTAATGGTCGATTGAAGAGGCCGTGAACAGGAGTTGGACGAGTATTTGTGCAGGATTGTATGAGCATGTTGGTGACCCGTGTGGGCACCCGCTCTTGGGCAAAGGTGTCCATATGTCTATGTAAAAGGCAGGTTGCCTGATATTGTAAAATTGGCTAAGTGTTGGCTTGGAGTTTGCCAAGCACACTTAAGCGTTGTAATATTGAAAAGCTGTTATAATAAACATTGTGGGCAGACTGTTCGGGAGTTGCCCCTCCCCTTTATATCGTGCAATTGATGTCTTTTATAATTGTTGTGGATAATGATTAAGTATGGGTGATCATTGATATAAAGGCTTAACGTATTTTACTTGGTTGCGAAAAACAAACTAAGTATTGGTTCTGAATTAGGCGTAGTCCGCACACATAAGTATTGTTAAAAAGAAAGTGTGGGGTGGTGCCGCACCTCGCCGGCACAATTGGAAGACCACTGTAGGCTTGGCGGCATGACACAAATGGTGGTTGGGAAGTGTGCCCACCTGGTTGTGTGTGAGTTTCGAGAACCATCGAGTTTTATCACTACAATTTATATGCAGAACATGGATTAAGTTGATTAGAAATCAATTCACCCGTGGTTTTTCAAGTCATGGCTAATACCATCCACTTTTCAATAATGCATTTTAATTATAATTATGTCGCCCCACCTGCTCCCTTAGTTTAACAAGTTTTGTATAAAGTTAAGTTAAGTAAATAAAAAAAAAAAAATCTGCATTGTTATGTTATATTGGTCTGTGTGACATTTTTGTTAAAATTGTCATAAATATTAATATTCTCAATATTTTTTTATAGGTTTAGCATGATTAATATTTATTATACTTGCTCTCCAGGTTACATTGTAATTGGTTTTTGTCAAAAACATTTGAGTTCAATTAAAACAATTTTCTTTATAAATTTCATATAACGTTTTTCAAAAATAAATATAAAACCAAATTTTTGAATATATATATAGATTTGAAAATTTTTGTGAGTTTTAAATTGTATGGATCAAAAAATAATAAAAACAAAACCATCCTGTCCCAAATATTAATTATATTCTTGATAATTATTATTTTTTTATTTGTAACCCATTAATCGAAATTCGGTTTATGGTTGCAAATTTTGACAAACCACATGTATTCGTGTGTCATATTTTTACGTCATTAAACTATTTGTTTGTAATGTTAAAAAAAATGTTTGATAAACTAGCTAAAACAAACATTATTACCATTTCGGTGGTATTTGAAATTTTATATCATTCAAACACTCGAAAAGATTGTGGTTGGTCTTATAATTTTTCATCATCCCCTCCGAATCTATTCTTCCTTACTTTTCTAGCGACTTCCCTACTTTTCTAGCGATACATGGCTTATGGGCACAAGAATGACATGTGCACATGAATGTACATCCATTCACTCTTATTATTCCCTACTATCGTAGGGTAATAATGTATTCAAAATGTTTTTGAGTGTGATATTAAATTTCAATTGTTTTTTATTGTGACATTAAATTTCAATTGACTAAAAATTAAAATATGCTTTCTAATGTGAACATTAGAAAAAGATGATTGAAAGATTATGGAATAAGTTCCATGATCTATATGAAAAGAACGCAACATCAAATAAAGTTTTCTTGATGAAGAAGCTTTATAATCTCAAAATGAAGGAAGGTGTTTTAGTTGCTCAGCACTTGAATGCATTTAATATTAATACTAATCAGTTTCCCACTATTAAAATCATTTTAGATGATGAAATTAAAGCTATTTTGCTAATGTGTTCTATGCCAGACAGCTGGGAAAATTTAATTGTAGCTATGGGAACTTCAACAACTGCGCGGACCCTGAAGTTGGATGATGTCAGCAATAGTTTAATGAATGAGGAACTGCGACGCAAGTCAATTGCGGAAAACCAGGGAGGAGAAGCTCTAGCTTTAGCTAATCATGGTAGGAGAATGGATTGAGCCTGGCAAGGGCAACCAAGATCGAGAGGCCGATCAAAATCAAGGCAAGATCATCTGCTTTCATTGTGGCAAACCCGGTAAAAAGGATCATAGATCGTCTAGTACAAATCACAAGTCATCGAGCGCAAATGAAATGAGACTAATGCTGTAGCCATAGATGGTGATGTGTTGTTTACTTTTTCAGTAGAGGATGCATGTGTATATACATCTAGCAGTAGCTTTGATTGGATCCTTGACTCTGGGGCATCTCACCATGTAACCCAATTCAAAGATAGTTTTGTTTCATATAATCTTCGTGATTATGACAGAGTGCATTTGGGGAATAATCATTTTTGCAGTATTGTTGGAGGGGAGATGCCCAGATTAAGATGAAATATGGACAAGATATATTGTTGAAACAGGTGAGGCATGTACCATAAATGTGCATGAGTTTAATCTCTATAGGACGACTGGATGATGAAGGCTATTCCACAAGCTTTGGAAAAAGGAGTCTGGAAAATTAGCAAAGGAGCATTGTTCGTGGCCAAATGACCCAAGACATGAACATTATACACATTGAAGACACTGATAGAAAAATCAGACTTGGCTGTTGTCACAAAAGAAGGAAATTTAGCAGATCTGTGGCATAAGCGTTTGGGTCACATGAGCGAGAAGGGCTTAAAAATCCTTGTTGGTAAAAATTTATTGCCAGGTTTGAAATTCTACAATTTTGATCTTTGTGATAATTATATATATGGTAGACAAAGAAGGGTTTCATTTCCCAGAGGTGGCCATGACAGAAAGGAAAATGTGTTAGAATTGGTACACTCAGATAAATTTGGGCCTGTTAACATCAAATCATTAGGAGGAGCATCATATTTTGTAGCATTTATATATGATGCATCCAGGAAGGTTTGGGCATATCATATGAAAAGTAAAAGTGAATTGTTTGGAATATTTCAAAATTTTCATGTTGTTGTTGAAATAGAGACTAACAAATTGCAAGTGTTTAAGAAGAGATAATGGTGGAGAATATTGCTCAAATGCATTTAAGGTATATTGTAACAGGCTTGGCATAAAGCATGAGAAGACTATGCCTGGTACACCTCAATAG
The DNA here is from genome assembly GCA_000404065.3 of Pinus taeda. Lineage (NCBI taxonomy): Eukaryota > Viridiplantae > Streptophyta > Pinopsida > Pinales > Pinaceae > Pinus > Pinus taeda. The sequence goes on along the minus strand of APFE031111970.1, from coordinate 12,403 downwards.
AATGGTGTCATTGAAAGGATGAACCACACCATTATGGAAAAGGTGTGAAGTATGTTGTCCAATTCCAATTTAGAGAAGAATTTTTGGGCCGAAGCAATCAGAACCACTTGCTAACTCATAAATAGATCTCCAACTACAGTCCTGGATGGCAGTATCCCTGAAGAAGTTTGGACCGGTAAGAATTTGAATTATTCTCACTTGAAAATCTTTGGATGTGAAGCATTTGTACATATTCCCAAAGAAAATAGAATTAAGCTAGATGATAAATCTATGAAATGCATTTTTGTGGGATATGTGGATGAAGATTTTGGTTATCGTCTATGGGATCCAGTCAAATATAAAATCATTAGAAGCGGGGATGTTATATTTAATGAGTTAGAAATGTTCAAGAGGACTGTAAGTGAGTTGGAGGTCAAGAAGGTTATTGACAGGTTTGAAGAGCAGTAGGAAAATATACCACAAAAACAAGAATATGAACAACAAATTCAGGAGCATGAAGAACAACAAGTGGAAAATGATGAACAATAAGAAGAAGGAATCTTGCAGGAACATTTACAGGAGATTCAACCTGATAATGCACCACCATAATTGGTTCGTAGATCTTCTAGGCCTCATAAACCTTCACAAAGGTATCCTCCTTCAAACTGTATTTTGTTGACTGATGAAGGTGAGCCTAATTGTTTTCAAGAACCTTGTAAAGTTGAGCACAATGAAGAATGGAAGAACAAATGAATTCTTTGTTGGAAAATAAAACTTGGGAGTTGATAAACCTCCCAAAAGGTAGAAAGGCTCTACAAAACAAATGGGTTTATAGGATTAAGCATGAAGGTGATGAAAAGAAGGAGAGGTATAAAGTAAGGCTGATGGTGAAAGGTTTTTCCCAAAAAGAAGGTATTGACTTCACTGTAATTTTCTCTCATGTTGTTAAAATGTCATTCATTAGATTTATTCTTGGTCCAGTTACTGCTTTAGACATAGAATGTGAACAGTTAGATGTAAACACTGCATTCCTTCATGGTGAATTGGAGGAAGAAATGTATATGGAGCAGCCAGAATGCTTCATAGAAAAAGGAAAATAAGACCTTGTTTGTAGGTTGAAGAAGAGTCTCTATGGGTTGAAACAGGTACCTTAATAATGGTACAAGAAATTTGATTCATTCATGTTGGAACATGGTTTTCAGAGTTTGGAAGCTCACCATTGTGTCTGTATCAAGAAGTATGATCAAAAAAAGTATATGATATTATTTTTATATTTGGATGACATGTTGATTGTTGGGCATGATAAGAATAAGATCAATAGGTTGAAAAAAAATTTGGGTAGCAAATTTGCAATGAAGGATTTGGGAGCAGCACAACAGATATTGGGCATGCGGATTATGCGTGACAGGAAAAAACAAAAGGTTGTGGCTGTCACAAGAAAAATATATCAAGAAGGTGCTTGATAAGTATAATATGAAGGATGCCAAGCCAGTTGGTACACCCCTTGTAGCTCAGTTCAAGCTGAGTACTGAATTATGTCCTAGTGATGACAAGGAGAAAGAAGAGATGAGCAAGATTCCTTATGCTTCAGCAGTTGGCAGCTTGATGTATGCCATGGCATCCACATGACCAAACATTGTTTATTCAGTGGGAGTAGTGAGTAGGTTCCTTGCCAATCCAGGCAAACAACATTGGGAAGCAGTGAAATGGATTTTGAGGTATCTCAAGGGCACTAGTCACTATTGTTTATGTTTTGGTCATGATGAGACTATGCTTGAAGGATTTACAGATGTAGCTATGGCTGGAGATATGGACAATAGAAAGTCCACTACATGTTATTTGTATACATATGTAGGTGTAGCAGTATCTTGGGTGTCAAGGCTACAAAGAATAATAGCCCTCTCTGCAACAGAAGCAGAGTACATCGCTGCAACAGAAGCTTGTAAATAGATGTTGTGGATGCAACAATTCCTAGGGGAGATAGGAATAAAGCAGGACAAGTATGCGTTATATTGTGATAGTCAAAGTGCCATTAACTTGGCGAAAAACCGAGTGTTTCATTCAAAAACCAAACACATTGACTTAACGTACCGTTGGATCTGGCATGTGTTGGAGGAAGAACAGTTATCTTTGGAAAAGATCAATACAGATAGGAACCCTGCTGATATGTTCACTAAGATTCTACCATGAAATGAACATGAATTATGTAGAGGCATGGTAGGACTCGGTGTGACTTGATTCATGACTCTTATTTGGCTTCAAGTGGGAGAATGTTAAGTGTGAAGCCAAATTTATGTAGGGTTCTATAACCTTCTACATCGCCATTAGATTTTAAACTTCGATGCAGGATTCTAGATCCTTTTACACTGCAATTAGCTTTTAGATCTCCATCTAAATCACATACAAGATTCTAGATCCTTCTTCAGCCTCTATAAATTTGGAATTTCTCTGGCCAAGGAATGCAAGCCAAGGTCCACGACTGTTTCATAATGCTAAGTGATTTCTATTCTCTAGTGATTGTTTTATCTATTTCGCTATTTATGATTGAGTAATTTTGTTGTTTCTCTATTTGTTTGTCTCTAAAATGATTCTTTGCTATTGCCGTCTAAGTCTCTGAGTATAAATCTGCTGTGTGTGATGTATGCTCAGAACTATCAAAAAGTTGGTGGTGCATTTTATCCTATGAACGGCAAGTTGGTTGGTGCAGGTTATCCTACAAGCACCGAGTTACTTTCAGGGTATAGTTAGCGGGTTTTATTCTAGCAAAAATTGCCATAACATTTTCATTTGTTTGATTAAAGAAATTTGGAGTCAAAGTTCAAATTTCAAAAAGGAACATTGTCTTATAGAATTTGGGTTGCTTAGTCTGAGATTCATATTTGGGTTTTGATCTTTTCAGTATAGAATTTAGGTCACTTCCTCTGAGATTCAGGTTTGGGTTTTGATCTTCTCCGTATCCATTTTTTGAGTTCGAACAACAATGACGAAGGCTATTAACTACTCGTTTATAACTCTTTTGGTCGCCATAATGATGATGGTGGGAGTGGAAGCAGCAAAGATGATGGCACCATCTCTCAGTGCAACAATCAAAGCAGGTGCTGCTTCAAATTCCCTTAGTTCCTTTCCTATTTCTCGCCATTGTCGCCTCACTCATTTCAAAATTGGTTTTTCATTGTTACTGACATGTGAGATGTATTCCGGTGGCTGTTTGGTTTGTTGTTAATGATCTCGTGGGAGAGGCGATTACTATTTTCAGCCTAAATGTATTGTCTCTTCTGATATTCTCTGTATGTTTTTCGGCCTAAATGTATTGTGACTTCTGATATTGTTTATATGTTTGACATTGTGGGTATGGATTTTGTGGAAGTTATGTCTACCGAATAAATGGCAGTTTTTGTATCGGGAACACAGATTTCTGACTCTTTATTTAGCAATTTAGTAAATAAAGGGATGTTTTCAATACCTGTTATTGTATTTTGTTTGTCGGTTTCACTTTTGGATTTTTATGATCTTGTAAGTAGAACTTGCAGCAACTATTTGAAATCTCAATTTAATTATGTGATAGCCATCTTTATCGTGTTACAAATTATGACTAGTTAATATGTAGAAGGTTACATAAAGTGTATTACATAGCATGAATCCATTTAAAGATTGAATTATATTTTATCATGATGGACCATTTTTTGTTTTATTTTCGTGCACATTGTCTAAATTGGTTTATGCTATTAATAAGCATTTTGTAATGTAATAAAGTGATTACTTGTAGAATTGAGGCTTCTGTGATCCATCAAAGTTATAAGAAGAGCTTCGGCGAAAATCATATATAGAAAGACTTTTGTTGAACCATTTCGAACCAACTAGTGTGGTTCATAGTCAGGACACGTTGAAAACATATAGATCCAGCTTAAACATATAGATCCAGCTTAACATGTTAAATAGTCTGAGCAGAGATTCCAACGGCTAACTCTAAATAACGGCTAATTTTAACTATAAAACCTAGGTCGAAATTATATTTGTTAATTTAATATTATAATTATAATTATTTTAATATTAATATTATTAATATATTAATAATATATTTTTTTTTATTTAAAATAATATATTAACATTTAGTTGCTAGAATATTTTTAATATCATTGACTTTATATTTATTATTGTTACTACTATTAATATTACAATTCTCGATATTGTTAATAAATAGATTATTATTATTAGTCATATCTTCATTGATAGAATTATTATTAAAGCTCCTAGAATTTATGGAAACTATATCCAGCCTATTGCTATTACTCGACCTACTATCCAGGCCCCTATTCACACTACCGCAACACCCGAGACTGCCGGTATAATCAGACCTGAAATCACGACATACCTTGTTAACTCTGCTCGCCCCACGCGTTGAATGACAGTCCACCCCTGCGCGCTCGGATTTGAATAAATGCCTGCACAGCGGAATCTGATTAAGATCCGCGGAATTAGACAGTCATCTGCCACTGTTAATGTTAGTATATTATCTTGAATAAATAAATAATTTGTGGTTGGGTATTAGTCTTTTTTATTTATTTTTACTTATTCTCATAAATAAAACAATATATTAATAATATTAATATTAAAATAATAATATTTTAATATTAAATTAACAAATATTAATTTCAACCTAGGTAGTTAAAAATTAGTTATTATTCAGAGTTAATCGTTGGAATCTCTGTTCAGACTATTTAACATGTTAAGTTGTATCTATGTTTTCAACTTGTCTTGACGATAAATCACACTAGTTGATTCGAAACCCGTCGACAAAAGTGATTACTATCATATAAAATAAAACATTAAAATAATTCCAAACATATAAAATCATTTTTTAAATATATTATACTTGACAATAAATGCAAATCACCATAAGATTTCATAATAAATGTGCAACTCAGAACAACAGTGACAGTACGGTGTATCTATCAACGCAGCAAAATTAATCAACTGTGTGATTGTTAAGTGATTTTAAATAATGTTAACAAAGATATACCAATATCTTTGTTAGACAGTATCAATCTTGATTGCATTTAATGCTACAAACACTACAATCTCATATGCAAATATACAAACACTGCAATCTCATATACAAATGATCTCTGCGTATCTCAACTACCAAACCACAAAATATTCAATAATACAAAAAAATAAGTACACAGGAAAGACAGGAAACAACATATCTATTGTTAATTATAGAAAAAATTACAGAAAAGAGGAGCCGCAGAATAGATATGAATACCTGGAGTAAGCATCACGTGAGAATCTGGGTAGGCTTCAACATCAACCAGCTTGCGTTCAAGCTGAGCCATTCTACTGCTAAGAAACAAATTCTGACTAAATCCTTCTGCGCTTGGCAAGACTAGCACTTCTGAACAAATTCTAAACTTTTTCTCAAAATCTATCTCAGACACAGTGAATGTCCGTCCTTATTAGATCCAGACACACGGACACAGATGGGCATTTGAATAATTTCGAAGTTAAATATCATTGCACATGGAAAATTATAGTAGTCAAATAGCTTTAAAAATATAAAGTTTTCACTTCTATATTTATGACAAATTTAATAAAGAACCACCATCCACTCAGTAACCTCCAGCTTTTGACGAATATTGTTGGGATGATTTCTTAATATAACCCATGAAATTTGCATTCACCAAGTAGAAAGAACTCTCCACCGTAATCCATCGTTACCACGAATGGCTGGCAAATCAAATAAATGAACGCATTTGAACCATTTATAGGATTATTTTATTTGCTTTTATTATAAAATTTATTTGATTTATTAATTATTCAATATTTAAAATTAATATTTTTTTCTTCATACTAGCTTCATTATCTTTAATTAAAAATATTCTCTAATAATACTATTATATTAACTTTTTGTTTTTGTTTTTAATTTTGAATTAAAAAATTTATTTATATTAATTTTTTAATTTTAAATTAAAAAACTATATGTTTATGTTTGATTTTCACATTATCAAGCGTGCTTTGTGGGGTTGTATGGTTCACGTATGATGTGGGCCATATCGTTGGTCCATGACCTAGTAGAACTAGGTCTAAGTTTAACAACTTAAGTTGCTAGAAAAATAACCGTCATTGTTGGATTGTATGAGCATCGTCCGTTGATATGGGCTCTTTATCTCTCAATCGTAGCCATCCAAATCAACGATCATGACTGAGGAAATTGACAAAAACTATATCCAAGACCATATTTCTAAAAAATGTAAAATTTAAATAATAAAATAAGCATACTAATTTAAAACTATTTTTTAAAACTTATTATATTATAATATATATATTATTATTATAATTTAAAAAATTTTAAGTACCAACATTTAATAATTAATATTATTATAATGATTTCTTTTGCCTTAATAGTACCAAATTGTTATTGAAAAAGAAAAAAACAAGAAAAATATTTAAACTCACCTCTCTCTTCATTGAATCCAGTGGTAAACTTAATAATGGAAGTTGGAACCTTGATCCTTAATTATGGCTATTGAAAATGTCCATCGAAATAGTTTTTTATATTATGTGAGGGACTAATAGGACTATTGTTGTGGTTGAGTATGATTAGATTCTCCACAATGAACTGTTTCAGGGTGTTGAATCGATTGAATCCATTTATGCATTCAAAAATGTATTTTAAAAAACAACAAATCTTGAAATTGTATTGTTGGATTTTGGTGAATTCCTCTCAAAAACACTCTTTCGTATAAGTTAGACTAAGCCATTAGTAAAACCTAAATTGACAAAATTCTAAATTTTAACACTAACATAAATTCAGCGTTTTTCCTTCAATTTATCTAAGCCATTAGTAAAACTTAAATTTACTAAATTCTAAATTTTAACACTAACCTGAATTCAGTGTTTTTACTCTAATTTAGTTATATTTTTAAACTAAGGGATAGGTACTAGCTACTATATAACATTTGTTTAGCTTTTAAATTTTAAATAAGCATCAAATTATAAAACACTTATGGTGGAAGTTGGAACCTTGATACTCAATTATAGCTATTGAAAATGTCCATCGAAATAGTTTCTTATATTATGCCAGGGACTAATAAGACTATTGTTATGGTTGAGTAGGACTAGATTCTCCACGGCCACAATGAAGTATTTCAGGGTGCTGAATCCATTTATGCATTCAAAAATGTATTTTAAAAACAACAAATCTTGAAATTGTATTGCTGGATTTTGGTGAATTCCTCTCAAAAAAGCTTTTTCGTCTATAAGTTAGACTAAGCCATTAGTAAAACCTAAATTGACTAAATTCTTAATTTTAACACTAACATGATGTGATGGCCCCGTAAAACATGTAATTATGAAATTTACTAGGGTAAGAAACTAATGTGAACAGTTAATTATTGTGTTAAATGATATTATTTTATTTTATGAAATGCAAGATATTTTTGGAAATGCTGGCAGTCTCCTAAGGGAGGATTTCTAAAGAAAAGAAACAGTTATAAAACTGAAAATGAAACTAACCCTTTAGCCAGGAAAAGTACTGGGAGGGGAAAACCCCTGGTCTGTTGTGACAGAGAGGGGGAGAGATTCCAAGAAAAAGAAAAGAGAAAGAAAAGGAGGGCTAAGTCTGGTAAGGACCAGATAACCCTAGCACAATAGTGCATGAGTCTTGTAGAGGGCTGCAAGCCTGCAAGACAGCTCGGGGGGAGAATCCTACGTATCAATGGATCTCATGGTTGGGTGGATAAGAGCAATTAAGTGAATGCAGGTGAACTTTTGGAGCATTAACTCCTGTAGCTGGTAGTCCAGGTACGAATTATTCACTAGATTTAGATTTCCTTAATCAGCAATTTGGGTAAATAGAAGGAAAGTAGACGAATCCAAGTCTCTGTTGCTATATAGAGGTAAACGAATGTTTACTATAGAAAATAGTACTATGAGCATTTTAGTACTAGTTATTAAAGCAAAAGAATTGAGACTATCTGCTATAAGCATTGCAATTAAATGCATGAAAAGTGATGCATATTAACAGAACAGAAACCAGTGCATGCCATCTGTATAGAAACCGAAGCGTGCTATATACATAAAACTTGTACAAGTTCTGGAAGATCATAACTGTATGCAGGTGTGAAGTGCATGATATAAGAATGCATTTAACTGTATAACAGCGAAAGGACTCGCTAAAAACTGTAGCAGTAGATTGATTATAGAGAAACAGAACAACCAAGAAATCTTTACGATTCTAGACAAACAAGAATGACATACTGAGACAGTACCATTATCTATAACATATAATGAAGCCGTAACCAGAGATTTAACCAAACCCTGTACCGAGGGTGTACTGTTAATATATTTGAAATAAGGGTTACATTCATATATTTGAAACAAAGGTTACATGCCATTTACATTCGAAACAAGTATAAACCACCAACTGTATTACCACTCGTCTGAACGCATTCGACTCAGAGTGCGGGGTTGATACTATTATCTATAAGGCGACATGATGTCCCCAGACAATAGAACCCCACCGTGGTAACGACCATGTAACCGCTATACTAAAAGACATGTCCAATGAGCAATTATGGAACTGCTACTATAAACCCTTAACTAAAAATAATGCGAATCTGCGAACCGAAGAAAATACAATAACTGTAAATTGAAAACGAGCTGAGACATGTCTATGAACCAACATAATACACGTATAAAACACAGATCTAGTGCCAACAGAAGTATATGAATAAATGTACATATCGTATTCAAGGGAAAAGCATATTGACTTCATGATAACAGGAACCCTAATGGGTATAAACAGTAAAATAACCAAATATCCAAAGAGCCGAAGAGAACTCTCATTCTTTCTTAAATTACAGACAAAAGCTTGTGAATGATTGTTCAACATTCTCGACACTATGAAAGACAGAAGGAAGTAAAAGCCTGAGATCCTTGAGTCGATTCGGTTCCGGCAATGAGGCAGTGAACCCTTAACAAATATACATATATATGCAACCTGGCATAATGCCCAATCAGCTATTTAACATAAGATGGTAGAGACCATGAGAACGCAGGTACCGGCATGGAGTGGCCGACCGCGTTTCGAGTCCAGGGCTTGTCCGAGTATATAACCCTGAGGCATTAAAGGAACCTCCGTGAGGAACTCCTTCGGCTAAAAGAATCAACTTAAAACCTTGTGCAAGAATAAACCCTCACCTGTCACTGTAATGCAAGCTCTGTATCAAGTTGCTATGGGGTAAATACCTGGACGAGCCACGGTTGCTTATTATCTGTTGAATGGCTGAAGATTCGTAGTATAAACCCTATCACAGTAAAAGCAATGAGATTAGTTCAATCTGAGGTATACAGAACTAATGAACTGGTAGTAAATGCAAATACTGTGTAGATATTTATAATCCAAGTAGTTGAGGAAGAAATTGTAATCGGCGGACCATGGTTATGGGGATACCTGGAAGTAGCGTTGTAGAACTAGTAGCTGAAGTGAGGGGGTTACCGCCGAGATGAGCAACATCCAACCTTCCGAAACATGTGCAAATGGAGTAAAAAAAACATAGCTCAGTGGTATATAAACCACCAGTAAACCCTTGGGTGCATTCGGACCCTTTGATCTTAACTTATCATCCACACCGTTCAATCGACTGAGAGCTTGGCCCGTAAAACTCTAGCGCTTTAACCAAAGTATCACGTGGCCTCAGCACGGAAGTTGCCACCTGGTGATGGTAGGTGAGGGGAGTAAGGATTCTGTGCACCATCTGGCACCGGTGACGGGGTTAGCCATTAACTTAACCCCCAAATTCGTAAAGGTTTCCAATTGGGTCATGAGCATTAACTTAAGGAAGGAACCTTAGTCCAGTAGAAATTGATATACATTGTGTAATTACAGCAGCACTTTTATACCATGGAAAGCGATGCTTTGCATCATAATTACTTTATATTCGGATGGATGAATGGTAAAGTAGTAGGACTATGATATCTATTTTTTTTTTTATTATAACTGTGGATAGATCGTGACAATGTGGTATCAGAGCAGAGGTTTCAAAACTGTGGCCTCTCGAGCAGTAAGATGCAGCTGCATGGAAGATTATCGTGTAGTTAGTATATGAGAAGGAATTAAAACAGCTAACTGTTTTTCTGTTTATTCATTAGGACATAAATACATAAACAACAATCCGTTAACAGTCAACAATAAAGATGGAGGAAATGCAGGGAGTTGACAGCATTCCTCGGGAAAATCCAGAGTTGTGGGTACAGCTTGGTGCGGAGACATGCATTACCAATATGGCGATACTCAAAACTGTTCAGGAACTGAAAAGAGAGATGGCACGGTTGCGTGAAGACAACGCGTGTTTGACAGTGGAACAGGAAAGAATATTGAAGAGTCTGTCGGACAGACAAAATCCACCATTAGCCAATCCCAGTGCAGAACAGCAAAGGGCAACTGAAGAACGGAATTATGCACATGAAATCTCAAAGGAGAAAGAGGACCATTCTGACAATGTATTAGAGCAGCAGACTTCAAAGAGACAGAAAATGGAATTACAGGGAGAATTCCGGAAAATTAAACCTCCACATTTTGATGGAGAGCAGGAAGAAGCAGCAGAGGCTTGGTTAATTAACATTAATAAGTATTTCCAGCTGTATGAGTATGATCAGAATCTGAAGGCGCGGCTGGCCATCTTCCAGCTACAGGGCAAAGCAACCCTATGGTGGGAAGAAATTAAAATTGTAAAAGGAGTAACTGAGCGTTTCTATGATGAGAAGGCACGGGAATTCCATGACTTACGACTGGGACAGTAGTCAATGGACAAGTTCATTAACCGTTTCACCTCCCTGCTTCGCTATGTGCCATATATCAAGGAGGAGAAGGCCAAAGTGCAGAGATTTGTGAGCAGCTTACCAACCTATATAAGAGAACGCATTGAGTTTGATAATCCGAGGACAATGGATGAGGCGATTCGTAAGGCAAGAATCTGTTACCAGCAAAACAAGCAAAAAGGAGATATTTCAAATAAAAGGTGGAATGAAAGAAAAAGCAACAGAATTGTTGGTAATCACGAAGGAAGTCGTGGTAATGGCGGCAAGGGTGCTGGTAAGGGAAAAACTAGCAAAAATATAGCAAAGAGTACCTTTCGGACTAAACCAAGTGAGAGCAGAATCAGTGAACCACTTGCCAGGTCAGACCTTGAGGGGACGATGAGACCTCCAGTCCAATGTTGGGGTTGTGGAGGACCACACTACGTTAAGAATTGCCCTCAGCATAAAGGAGTGGACCGGACCAGATATCTCAGATCCAAGAAGCATCGACTGTTGGAGAAGTGGCGCGCAGCATGCCAAGAATTAACGCAGCTTTGGATGACCGTCAAGCGGAATACCAGCCAACCATGGTGGAGTTTGAAGGTAAAACTTCAAACCTTTCTATAGCTGTTCTTATTGACCCAGGAGCTAATTTAAGTTATGTTAGCCCAAAAATAGTAGAACAGTGTAAGTTACTTTCTGAAAAATTTAGAAGTCCATGGCTGGTACAGCTAGCCAGGGGAGCTAAGAGACGGGTCTCAGCCAAAATTAGTAACTCTTCTTTCAGCATAGCTAGACAACCAATTACAGCCGATCTGAATGTACTTCCATTGGGGTCCTACGACATTCTGATTGGTATGGATTGGCTGGAAAAACATTGGTCGTTGCTAAATTGCAAAACCAAAACCATTTATTACAAGGATGATCTGGGGCAACAACAAGAGTTGCAGGGGATAAAACACCTTGTACAGATCCGACCTATCACTGCTTCTCAGCTAGCTAAATGTCTCAGAATGAAGTGTCAGATTTACACTATTCAAGTGGGTTATGCAAACCAGAAAGACAAAATATCTGCATTGGATGGCATTCCGGTAGTACAGGAATTTGTGCATGTTTTTCCTGAAGAGGTACCAGGACTGCCCCTGAAAAGGGATATAGATTTTACTATAGAGTTAACACCAGGGGTAGCCCCAGTATCAAGGGCACCATATCGAATGAGCGTGCCTGAGTTAACAGAATTAAAAATGCAACTACAAGAGCTGCTGGATAAGAATTATATCCGCCCCAACGTGTCACCGTGGGGAGCTCCAGTGTTATTTGTCAAAAAGAAAGATGGAACTCTCCGTATGTGTATAGACTATCGTCAATTGAACAAACTCACGATCAAAAACAAATACCCCTTGCCTCAGATTGACGAGCTCTTTGATCAAGTGAAGGGAGCAAAGGTATTCTCCAAGATCGATTTGCGATCTAGTTATCATCAGATCAGAATTAAAGAAGAGGACATTGCCAAAACCGCTTTCAGAACACGCTACGGGCATTACGAATTCGTGGTGCTGCCCTTTGGTTTGACCAATGCACCTGCCACCTTTATGTGTTTGATGAATAGCGTGTTTCACAGGTT
>APFE031111966.1:0-18416 GCA_000404065.3 Pinus taeda | reverse complement strand
TAGATGATTGAAGAAGAGGGGTTGTGGAAGATGGATGAGTGGTTTGGAATGAAGATGTGGGTGGCTGACTTTGCAGTGAGGGAGTCGAAATGGACGATGTAGATGAAAGAGTCTCATTGTCAGACTGCTGTGGTGTTTTCCTTGCTCTTTTCCTGGTGGGGAGAGGGAATTGAGTTGGTTGGATGTCAAATTTTTCGCTCTTTAATCTGGTCGAGGGATGAGCAGGATTGTACTGTGAAGTCACGCTGCTTTGAGATTTATCAGACCTCAGTGTAAAAATAGAAATCCATGGAGTATGCAAATCAGAGTTTGAACTACAGGGGGTTCAATGGTAGATTGGTCTGAAATATTAGGGTATGTAGCAGCGGTTAATACTCGAGTGACTTCTGACTCTGGATTTAAACATACTAGGGAAGTCGGGGGAGTTGATGAGGGTGATTTACTCTCAGAATGGAATTTAGATTTTGATTTAGGTGACATTCATAGTTTGCGACCCTCCTTCTAGTGCCAAATATGTTGAAGCCCCGAAAATCGAGTCGACAACAAGGGGGATACCCACCTGGTCTAGACCTTGGTTGGCAGCTCCTTATCCGTTTGGTATAGCGGGTCTGACTAGGGATAATGGGACCCGTTTCCCAATCTAAGGGTGTGTGTGTGTGCAGAGTTGGATGATGCTGATCTAAGAGTACTTAAAGCTAATTTAATTCAGACTTTTAAACTAACTCTATGCTATTGTAATATAATGAGAAACAACACATCTAATCTATGCTAACCCGGGGTGTATTTCTTCTATTATGCGATCTAAAGAGATTTCAAACAACAACTGGTAATAAAGATCATTCAGCTATTATAAGAATAGAAATCAATTAAGATAAACCACTTTGCATAAGAAGTTAGGCAAAACAGTTGTGAACAGCATATTGCATAATAAGTTATTCATATATCAGACATAAATAAATGGCTCCACCGTACAGAAGTGCCAAATGGTAACTCATACTTTCATGCAATAACATATAAACAACTGAAAACTGTATATCACTTTAAGAATATAAGCATAAATGGCCAAGAGATAAAAGTACCATTTATGACTAATCTTACTCATAAGCTTCAAGCAAAAAGGATTTATCTCTACTTGTTCTAACATCTACTAAGAGTACAAAAGTGCAACATCAGTAGCAGACATCAAATGCAAACATTAATAAATCTCGATCCATCCATTCATCAAAACCTCCTCTGAGGGTGTAGAAGTGCATGTTCCGAGGACAAGTTTTTGACTTCTGGACCCTTCTCTAAATGCCTGAGAAGGGTTTAAATACTGCTAGCTAATTAACTTAATTACATAAATTTAGGATACGGTTTTAAATCACCGCCCTTTTGATAAAGCAAAACTATTTCTAAAAATTGAATCTAATTCTGAACCATTTCTGTATTTGCTCCTTAGTGCTGCAAGCATGCAACATTCGCCTGGGAAGAGTCGGTTGGTCGCCTTCCGCTTTCGTTTGAGCTATAAAAATAGAAATAACAAGCACTGGCACCAGTTTCTGGTAAACTAGAAGATATTTTTGAGAATCGTCCTGTGGCTAGGTGTATTCACTGCATTTATACTTGGTAATAACTCAAATTTCTCTCAAACGGATTCTGCTTTTGCTATTTTGGTTTTCGGCCTTGCGAATGACTGAACAAGTTAGGGACTTTACTCTCTGAACAATTTTCTGCATCGAAAACTGCCTTTGTTCTTTGTTCCGAGCTTTTCTGGTGCATTTTCCTTCTTTAGCGCCTCTTTTTCTTTTTTCTTTTTTGCTTTACTGGGCATAAGCTTCAGGGTATTTTGTAAACATGCTTCTTTTGTGCGCCTTTGACTCTGAGATTTAGATGGCATATTGACATCAACATCTGTTGAGTGATACTCTGGAATCTGTGGTCCTATCGCATGCAGCATCCATTTTTGAAGGGATCTCTTCTCTGTTCTTCGAGCATTAACGCTTTCCACTTTTCCTTAGATGTTTCCTGCACATTGCTTCATGTTATTTCCTGTCTTACAATTTACATAAAGAAAAAGAGTAATGATAATAAAGATTGACATGAAAGATTTAAGCTCTTATGAATGCATAATCATGACACCCATAGCGAGCTGACTCTTCGAAAAACACAAAACTATCCTTCCTGAATACTTTGGCATACAATCATTAATTTCTTTTAAGGCACGCACCCAATTTTGGTTTATGGACAGCTTTCCTTGAACACTGTGCCGAGGAAAATTCGCGATGGGTGATTTCTGCGACTCGCATCGCAGCATCACGGATCGCGTCGTCAAGATGTGTCATCACAGAAAATCATGATCGCAAATTTTTGCAAATCGCATTTATTGCAGATCACAGCATCGCAGATCAAATTTAGTCATTCAGTCATTGTGTGCTGCTTATGCGATGTGGCGATATGCGACATCGCATATTGGCCGTTGGAGATTTCTTAAGTTTTTTCATTTAAGAGTGCTTCATAATGAATGCGATGCGATGAATTTCGTGTCGCTTCTTCGCAGTTTATTATGCTCATAAGAAAACGTTTCATTCTCTTCTCGTGATGTGATAAAGTTTTAAGGTGTTGAATACAAAAATTTTCATAAAATGTTTGTTTGTATTTTTTATTAAGGGTCCCCCTACGCTTGGTGTTATTGCTAATATCAAACAAAGAGGGGGGTTGTTGGTGGCCACAACACATACAACGCTTGCAAATGGAGGCATGAGAGCTTCAAGTATAATATGACAGTCTGTGCAGAATGGCACAGACTGTTATCCTGACCCAGCGACTTGCGAAGCTATAGCAGGCAAAGACGTTGAAGGAACAGGTGGATGCTGCACAGCAGAAAGAGGTAGTCCTTAAAGCATGCGTCCAGCCTTGGATTAATGAGGCCTTCCTCATCATTGCAGACATTGAAGGAAAGCTCACACAGATGAAGGTGATGCATGCCTTAAGCAAGGGAGTTGCCCCTGACAGCAAGACCTTGGATGAGAGAGTAGAGCAGATCTAGCAGACTGCAGATCAGTGTACTGTGGACCTCAGGGAAGCAAAGGAACGGTTGGAGGGGCTCTGTGCCAAGATCACCACACCAGCATAGTGACTTAGGACGAATCACGATGATAGTGTTGGAGGCCTATTGGGCATGGAATCCCCCCATAGCAGGCTTTGGGCTCAAAGCCCAAGTTTTGGTCAAAGATGGTGTAGAACTCCGCGAATTGTGGGTGCGAAGTGCGAAGTGTACAATTGAGTCATAGGATTATCCACCCTAAGCATTGTATTATAAATTAGTGTAAAGTCATCCTACTCATGGTCCGCGAACCATGGGATTGTATAAATAGAGTGAGGCTCTAAGTTGTAAAGTCAGTAATGGATAGAGAGAATAGTGACAAAATGGTTCAATCTTAGAGTAGAATTCTAAGTGTCTTGGTTTGTAGTAGTAGGAAGAGGCTCTATAGCTGAGTGCGCAGAGGCCTAGGAGAGTCTGCAACTGAGTGCATGGACCCCTACAGCTGAGTGCGGATGGCGAGGTCGAGTCTGTAAGTGGGACATAAAGCTAATAAAGAGAATTTTACCATAATTCTGTGTAATTGCTGTACATTATCTTCTTTATATTTACATACGTTTATGTATTGCGCGCAATGATATGATTGGCGATTATGTTGTAATAACCATAACTCTCACACACACAAGTTAAGTAATAGGTTAATACGCAAGGAACTCGAGTATTATGTTGGTCATGCCCTAAGTAGGGCTGCACAGAGGCCGCACCACAGGTCGCGAAAGAATCGCAAGTGCATGCAATGATAAGTCAGATCGGGACCTCTAGAAGCCCATCAGACATCCAAGGGTGTGGAAACCTGGTTCTAGCACCCTCCCATACTACTTTGGGTGAGACCTCAGTCCACGCTTCGTGGACTGTTGCCGAAAGGGTTGTTATAGCTCCAAATCTCACTCTTGATGTTTGTGATGCTGCACTCATGGCCTAGGGCAACCCCTCCTTCCAGACCTGGTCCAAATACTTAAAAAATAGTGTTTTACTCCCTATATGCATAATTTCCTTGAGTTAAACACGTGTGTACATGGGTCTGTGTATACCCAACCTGCGTATATGTCTTAAAACACTTCAAAAATTAAATCTCCTTAATTTCGGGAAACGATCACGGGTTTTACCTGTTGATTACCCATTAGTGCCCATGGCCCAACTGTTCCCAATGAATTCCTAACTAAAAAACTACTTTGGGGGAAGTATAAAAAGACTTCAATGGGAAGGCCTAAGGGAGGAGAGAATAGAGAGAAAAATCACTCTGCTAAGATTATGCCTTATCAGTTCTGAAGATCCTTGTGCTTCCAACACTTCACCCATTAGAGGAAACCCTTGTTTCCTTGAGTTATAATGTCTTTTCACTAGTCGATATATCCTTGTGTGAGTCATGGAAGGAGCCTTTGAAAGACTTGGGATTGGACAAATCCAGAGGATGGTGCAGCTTGGAGCATGCATGAGGAAGATTCAAGTGATATCATTCCTTGTTTTACTTTAGTTATTTGCAATAAAGAAACATTTGTCTTGTTCTTGAAATCAATATTCTTCATGCTTATGATGTTGTCATTATGGTTTGCATATGAAAAGTTGATTCAATTATATAACTAACTACCTTTCAATATGCTATGAAGTTGATTTCTTTATGATGCTTGGTCCATATACTTCTATGCTTCTTTGAATTGAGGTTGAAGGATCGAAAGGAACTCCAAGAGGGTTTGGACCCTGCCTAGATCTACCCGAATGAAGGACCCCCAGGTGCACCTCTCTTCGTGTAGTTTACTTATATTAGTATCATGGCTATGTGGAATGCTTGATTTTCATTGTAGATAACCCCCGCTTTGCTAGGGTATTGACCCAAGACCCTAGGGGACTTTGTCCCTCAACATAATTGGCGACTCTGCTGGGGACAACAATATTGTTGTTCCTAGTTTGGGTTAATTTAAGCCAATAAGGGCTCAGTGTTTGATTTTCTTGCTATAACTAAGTTGTCTATTCCTATAAGAACTCAGGATGTAAGTCTCAAGAGTTTCTTCAAACCCATTTTTTTCTTTCTCTTATGAACTTTTATATACGCAGCTTTTCCAGGTTGCAGAAGTGTATGTACGCAAGTTTCCCCATATGAACCCACGTATACGTAGGTTTCTTTGGGCTGAATCACATATACTGCAACTGTGAATTGACACAGTCACATATACCCTAATTTTCCAATATTTTTGTAAATATTTTTTGTTCAGTAAATTTGTTTGCTGGTCTGAGGATTTCTTGAGCAGTCAAGTTTGGTTGTCAGTCTCTGTTTTTACAGCAAGTTTCCAGTTTCGAATTCTCTCTGTTTGTGGAAATTTTTGGTCTCATTTTGTTTTTTTGCAAGTGTCATCATTTGTGTTCAAGCACACGAGATTTCTCTCTGAGAATCTTGGTTTTTCTGGTCTTCCAGAGCAAAAAGATTGGTTTCAATCTTTGTAGCGAACTTTATCTTTGTGACCTTCCTACTGTGTGTCAAAATTGCATCTTGTGACCATTTTCTTTTCTTTCTTTTTGAAAGTTGTTGAGTGATGATTTTCAGAGTTGTCTTTCTTGATCTCTTGATCATTGTCACCAAGCTCTTTTTACTGCTTTTTGGTTGTTGAGAGCATCTTGAAACACCTATTTTGTTGAGTTTTCACCCATTTTGAGTTGATAACTTGCAAAGTGTTTTGGTTTCTTATTCTTCAGTCTCAAAGTTTTCAATAATATTTAGAGCACTTTTCAAAAGTCATTTTTTGTTTTTTCTTTTGAAGAAAACTTGGTATTTTCTTTCTTTGGCCTTGTTTTGATTTGGTTTCTTTTTGCCAGTGAAAGTGCATTTTTGTTTGTCTTGAGATTTTCTTTTAGTGTTTGGATGAAAATGAGCATTAGCAACTTATATTCTATCTAAACATCTTAAGTGGCTAATTAGAAACGATAAACAAGTTACTTTCATTCTTTGCTTTAGAGTAGTCTTAAGTTTTTGCATCAGCATATACTCATTGCATTAGGATAGTTTGTGCATCTTTTTAGGGCATCCATAGTTTTGTTAGTTTTTGTGAGTGTGAAGCTTGTTAAAAGAAAAGAAAAGAAAAATTTATTGCTTTCTTAGAAGTTCCTTAGAACCTAGTAGAAATTTATTTCATCAAAGAATGAAACGAGTGCATTTGCATATACTTTGGTTTTTATTAATTTCTTTTAGTCAAAAAACACCACAAGTTTCATTTCTACTGATCCCTTGACTTAAGAACGGCCCATTTAAAAACAAACACTAATTAAAATATACTAGAACTTTTTTATATTGTCAATTTAGGCACACCAACAAGTTTTAGGATATTTTAGGGCCTTGGATTAGGTGTGTGGAGAGAAAAATCTCCAAGGCCATTTTAAACTGTCAAACATAGAAGTCTGAATAGCGAGTGCAAATCCAATAGCATTAGGGAGACCAGGAAACCTTCAGATCTGGGAGTTAAGCATGAGGGTTTTTGAAGATAAGAGAGATACCCTCTCTCCTACTTGTTGGATCTTACCTCAAGACAGTTCCGCCTGGCTTTTGACATGAGTTGGTAACCTTAGTTGCTTCTCCTAGGGATCTACACAGGTGGCTCTAGAGGGGAATCCCGTGGCACCTGAGGTCAATGTTGTATCACTCTCAATGGTACTTCTGGAGGGAACCCTTGTGAAGCTTGGGGGCTTGCACCGACACAGGCTATTTTTAGGAGGTCAGCGTAACCTCCTCTATTACCTTTGATGGTAGGACTGGGCTGTCATTATCCCAGATTATCTTCACAAGGCCTCTTACTTCACTTTCTTGTATTTTGGTGTCTGGTCCTCGTCACCCGGAGCGGAAATACTTGAAAGTTGTTTGACTAGATGACATCTTTTAGGGACTTTTTAGTGTGTGCTTTGTGCTCTTAGTTGGCCTAGCTTTCATTTTTTCTTGAGTCTTTAATTAGATCTCAATAAAAAATTCAAAGTGGCTGACCAATCGCCTAGATGGTCTCAAAGACTTCGTGGTCTTTCACCATAAAGTTTATAGCCTTCTCCTAGAAGGCGCAAAGGTAATACTACCAGTGGGTTTCATCCCATGGCAGCTGGTGCATCAGGGATTGATCCTCCCCCTAGGGGCATTAGCATTTAGGATAGGCCTGGTACTTCCACAGAACTAGAAAGGAACACCCCAATTCTTTCTCGAGTTCTTTTTCAATCAGAAGATAACATTGAGGTAGAAGAACTCCCAGAGTCATTAGCGACTCCGAATTCTCCTCTACCTTCTAGTCATCCAGACGTATTACAATACGTTGGGACTCCGATGCATAGACCGTCAAGTCCAGGTCATATTACACACTTACCTTCGATGACCACCACTGGAAGCATGGCTTCTACCACAAGTGCTACAACCATGCAGACTCCAACATTAGTACAAGGGAGATGAACTATTTCCATCCCCTCTACATCTTTATTTTGGTATTTTTCTAGCACATCCTTCGTTGGGTCTACCTCCATTCCTTCTACGAGTGGAAATTCCCAAGCCAATGCATCTAGTTCTAGACTTTTCCTGTTTTGCACCCATTCATAGGGTATTCCATCAGTTCCATTTAGCGCCTCCACATCCATGATGGGTGGGTTGGATTCATTTCAGGGTTTTACTTTTGGAAGTGGTCATATACCACATTCCAACTTGACGATAGGATCTATGCCTTTTTCTTCTACGGGACAGGGCAACAATTCCTTTTAAGGTTGGACTAACCCTGCGGTTAGTAGCATAGAAACTGGGAATCCTTTTTTTGGCCAACAAGAGAATAGGCCATACTCCACAGTTAGTTCATTTCGAAGTATTCATCCCTTAGCTTCTGCTTGGAATCCTTATCAGGGGTTATCAACTCCTTATAATCCTTTAGGAGGGAGCTTTACTGGTTATGGAGGTTTTTCGGTCAGAGTTGGTCAAACTCCGAGTTTTGTTGGATCACAAGGTTCGCCTTTTAGTTCAATTGGTTCTGCTGGTTTCTTCGGGCAGCCTGGTGCCTTACAAAATCCGGGCCAATATTTTCAAAACTTTGGGAACTCTACCCAATCTTGGTGGAATCCCCAAGGTCCTCCTAGGCTTCCTTTTCTGGTAATGTTGAATTTTCCACATCTCACAAAATTGACAAATGATCCAATCAAATACAATCCAACCTAGCCTCCGATCCCAACCAAACTCCCATCGCACATTCCATAGTTTGAGGGGAAGGGTTGTGAAGACCCAGGCGACCATGTAACCACATTCCATTTGAGGTGATCATCAAACTCCCTCATCGATGATTCGGTTAGGTTGAGACTCTTTCAACGCATCTTAACTGGCAATGTGTCCAAGTGGTATATAGAGTTTCCAGGGGCAACTTTACATCTTTCACCGATTTGGCTAACATTTTCCTAAATCATTTCCAGTTGTCTGTCCGTTATGATGCCGGAAATGAACTTCTAGCCAATTTTTGTCAAGATATGGAAACTCACATTTCTGATCATATTCAGGAATGGAGACAGAGAAAGAGGCTCATTAAACCCGAAATTCCTCCTGAATACTGTCTTGAATGGATTTTGAAATCCTTACAACTAGAGATCTCTAAGGATGTCTCTTTATCCAAAAGTATATTCTTAAGAGCAAGATATTTTTAGGGCACAGTAGTTAGAATTGATTTACTCTCAGTCTGGGATTCTACAAAAAATCTTGCCTGATGCTCCTAGGACTAAGGTTGATATAGCCAAGTCGAATCCATGTCCCCATGCAGATGGTATCTTTGGATCCATAAACACCAATTCGGTGAACCTATTGAGCCAATTACAGTAGTTGTCTTTACAAATTTCTCCTACCAATCAGGTCACATCGTCTAACCCTTCATCTTCTCACCCCTCGTCAGTTAATGTTGTACAATCTTCCAAACCCAAAGGAAATAAAAATTCCAATGGGAAAAAGAAAGGACGAGGTAAGAAAAAGAGTCAAGATGGGAAGACTGACACAAATAAACATGGCAATAATGTTGGTGGTGGTGGAAATGAGTCTAGAAATAAATTCAAGTTTCCGTGCAAGCTATGAAGTGGAGACTAATTAACTCATCTTTGCCCAAAAATTCAAGACACTCAGCACTTGTTAGGGCAGCAAGGGATTTCTAGCTGTCAAGCTGTGTTAACCAACCTTTTTCCCCAAGGGTAGCAAATGCTTGCTGGTGCGAATTCAAATCCTAGTACCTCTGTACGGGGCAACCAGGAAGGGGAGAAATCATCAAATGTTTTCATGATGGGTTCTAACGTCCATGTGGCCACTCAGTCACGTGACTACAGTGAAACTCAAACTTCCAAAGACAAAACTGCTCCCGAAAATACCGACCTTCATATTGAGTGACCCTCTGTCGAGACTATACCACGAATACCAAAAGGTTCTACTAAATGTGGGACTATCAATCCTAATGCTAGGGCCACCCAAAATTACTCCATTGTTGAGGATCTGGCTTAGAGTCCATGCACTATGTCCGCTTTAGAGGTTCTCTAGTCATGTCTAGCTCAACAAAGTGCTTTGCTTTCGGCAGCAGGGGCAGTTGATCCAAATAACTCTTTATTGCTCACTTTTGACATGCTTAATGTCAAAAAGTGACCCCCTCATCACAAGGATTTTCAAATAAATTCTACCTACCGAAAAATTAAAATTTTTCGAACCGTTATTGATGAAGGAGCTTCCACGTGCATCATGTCGATGTCATGCTGGAAGGCCATTGGATCGCCTTCAATTGTTCCTTCACCTACCCTTATGACAGCATTTGACGGGCATTCTCATTAGTCGCATGGGATTATCCCAGCCTTTCCCATATGTGTTGGGGGAAAGGTCATCAATATTGAAGTAGAAGTCATTGATGCTAACCTAGATTACAATCTCCTCTTAGGAAGGAACTAGGCATACGAAATGGATGTCGTTGTTTCGACTCTATTTCGTGTCATTTGCTTTCCTCATGAGGAGAAATTTTTAAGGTTGATCAAATGGATTATTCTTTAGTTGATCCTCGAACAACTTTGGATTCTACTATTCCCTTAGTGGATAACCCTCATCTTCCTACTCAAAATCTAGGAGTTGGGATGTATTCTTCATTGACGGGTACATTTGATTTTCCCTCTCCTATCGCTAGAATCAATGTCATTTCATCATGCAAGGAGTCTTCATGGGAAGTGTTCTTTCGGACTCATTATTTTTCAGACCCTTGGACCTTGACTTCACCTATGACCACATTAGATGAAGGACAAGTTGGTGGAATGGCATTTCCTATGTCTATAGTAGAGCTTAGATATCAGTCTATTGTCAACTCTGCAGACAACCATTCTACTCCTTTCTTAGAGGAGGAGTTAGATGGTGATGTGGCCCCAGCTTGGACCCTTGATTCTATCTTCGCTATGGACTTCTTAGATATGGTTTTACCATCCGAGGAAGCAATCCTAGAAGTAATGATGGGTATAGATCGACCTTGGGAAGACTTACACCACCATTCATATTTTCTTCCTCCATTGTAGGGAGTAGAATCTAGGTTCTCTGAGCTGCTTACTAGTGATGTTTGTACGATATCAAATCCTTTGGCTCTAACACACTTTCATGCCGAAGGTAATATGTTGGTGATTTCAAAAATGATATCTATAAAAATCTCTAGGAACCCTAACGTGATCGAGAATCTCTTCATCGGAGCCAAATGTTCCTCTGAAGAAATTCAAATTTACACTGACCTTTTTAAGGAGTTTCGAAATGTATTCGCTTGGTCTTATGAAGAAATCCCTGGCATTGATCCATCCATAGTTTAACATGAGATCAAGATGTATGAAAACGCTAATCTGATTCGTCAGAAGCTTCAGCTAGTTAATCCTAGGAAAGCAGCAGCTATTAAAGCTGAAGTACAAAAGCTGCTCAAGGTGGATTTTATATACCCTGTTCCTCTTATGGATTGGGTTTCTAATCCAGTCCCTGTAGATAAAAAGCAAGGAACAATCCAAGTATGCATTGACTTTAGAGACCTAAACAAAGCTTGTCCCAAAGATAATTACCCCATGCCATTTATTGTCAGATTATCGATGGATGTGCGAGTAATGAGATTTTCTCCTTCATGGATGGCTTTTCCGATTATAATTAGATCTCTATCTGTCTTAAAGATCACCATAAGACGGATTTCATATGTCTTTGGGGTACCTTTGCATATAGAAAGATGCCTTTTGGTCTTAAAAATACTGGAGTTACCTTCCAGCAGGCCATGTCATATGCTTTCCACGACATCAAACATATCATCAAAGCGTACTTGGATGATTTAGTTGCTCGTTCTCGAAAGAGAATTGATCATCCTAGTCACCTTCGATTGGTTTTTGAGTGATGTCAGTTTTGCAAGATCTAGTTGAATCCCAATAAGTGCATTTCATGGTTACATCTGATCGGTTATTAGGGTTCATTGTGTCAACTGAAGGGATTCGATTTGATCCCTTCAAGGTAGAGGCAATAGTTCAGTTGCCTCCCCCGTCCTCAATTCGATAACTTCAAAGTATTCAAGGGAAGGCTAATTTATTAAGAAGGTTTATAACGAATTTTGCTGAGATAACTAAAGGGTTTATGCATTTGCTACGAAAAGGAGTTCCATTCGTATGGGACAACTTTGCACAGTAGTCATTTGATGCCTTGAAAAAGGCATTAGTCTCTGCCCCGTTTTTGAGTCCATCGGATTATGGTAGGGATTTCCTTTTGTATCTCACCGCTATAGAATCAACCATAGGTATGGTTCTCGTTCAGGAAGACGATGCCCTCATGGAGCATGTGATTTATTACTTGAGCCGAGGCTTGGTAGGTCCTGAACTTCGCTATTCTCCTGTTGAGAAGTTGGCTTTGGTAGTTGTCCATGCTGTCCAGCAGCTTCGCCATTATATCTTGCTACGCAAAACTTTTCTATTAGCGGCAATCAATCCATTCCAATTTGTCCTCAGTAGGTGAGTGATTGGGGGCAAATACAATCGATGGATCATCATTTTACAAGAATTCGATCTCAAGTTCTTGTCCGCCAAGTCTAAGAAATCTATGGTTTTCATGGAGTTAATTTCCAAGATACCTTTTGGAGAGGATACTGTTTATGAGGAAAGTTTTCCTGACGAACATCTATTCCTCATCTCTTCACTCGACCCTTGGTATGGAGATATCATTGTCTATCTCCAAACTTTAAAGTTTCCCTCTACTTTCTCCAAAGATGAACGCCGTAAATTACGTCACCTGGCTAAGAACTATGTCATCATTGGTGATACATTATATCATCAAGGGGTTGATTCAATCCTTAGGCGTTATTTAACCTTAGAGGAAGCAGAGTCAGTGCTCAATGATTACCACAGTGGAGCTTGTGGTAGTCATCTTTCAGGGCTTGCTACAGCCCAACATATCTTACATGCTAGCTATTTTTGGCCTTTTCTCTTCAAAGATTGTGTTGAAGTAGTCAAACATTGTCACCCCTATCAAGTTTATACTAGGAATATGCACGCACACTCAGCTCCTCTTTTCCTCGTTGTCACTGTTGGTACTTTTACTAACTGGGGTATTGATTCTACAACTTGTAATCTGCCTTTAGTAGCAAATCACAAGTACATTATCATGGCCGTAGACTACTTCACGAAGTGGGCTGAGGTCGTGCTCACTTATAAAAATGATAGTGAAACAACAACATTGTTCCTTTTTAACCAGATTATCTCAAGGTTCGGTATCCCAAGAGAGATTGTCACTACCCATGGAAATCATTTATAGAACCAACTAATGTCTGAATTGGCTCTCAAATTGGGTTTCCGTCAGGAGCACTTGTCTCCATATTATCCTCAGGCCAATGAAAAGGTCGAGGCTATGAACAAAACCCTTAAGATGATCGACAAAAATCAGTCCAATTGTCATATTATGTTGTATCCGACTCTTTGGGCATACCAAACCTCCGTAAAGACTGCTACAGGTTTTACACCTTTTCAGTTGGTTTATGGGATGGAATCTATCTTCCGTGTTGAATGTGAAATTCCATCTCTTAAGTTAGATATTGAGCTCCTTCCAGAGATCTCTAGTCTCGAAGAGTGCCTCCTTCATTTGGAAAATCTCGATGAGCAACATCGAGATGTCGCCACAATCAACGAGGCTCATAAGAAAAGGGTTAAAACTCAGTACAATAAAGTTGTCCGTCTTCGAGTCTTTTCTGAAGGCGACCTTGTCTTGTTCTATGACCAAGATAAGGATGCCTTGGGGGCAGGCAAGTTCAAGCCTATGTGGTATAGTCCCTTTATAATTAAACGAGTTTAAGAAAAAGGGGCATATGCGTTAGTCGATTTTGAGGGAAACAAGTTGGCAGAGCCTCAAAACAAGCTCTACCTTAAGAAGTACTTTGCTTAAATAGTAGCTAGGCAATGGCTTCTTTGTACATTTTGTTTTTTTGTACATATCTCATTGGGATTTTTTTTATATCAACACCTTTTGGTCTGCTGTGGTAGGGGTTGATGGATGACTTAGTCTATTTTGGATTCACCGATGGTTCCAGTTAGCACACTCAAAACCTCGCTTCCACAGCTTGGGTAATCTACTATCCAACTGGTTAGTTGGTGGTGCCAAGGGGAGTATGCATTGGTCCTACTTCAAATAATATGGTTGAGTATACTTCCATTATTAATTTACTATACGAAGTAATTTCTTATGGAATCGATTCGTTGTTAGTCTATCTTGATTCACAACTGATAGTGTCACAATTGAATAACATTTATCATGTAAGCGATCCATGTTTATGTCACTGGTATTTAAGGGTGAGGTTGTTCCAAAGATCATTTACTTACATTAATTATTTCCACATTCAAGATCTCATAATTGATTAGCAAATTCTATCGCTAATCAAGCTATAGACTGGCACATCATTCATTCATCATAATAAAATCAAGCATCAAAAAGTTGAAACTATATATATATATATATATGTATCATAAAATATCTCGAGTGTACATAAGTGTGGCCAAAATAATATACAAAAATTGGGACTCAAATGCCCATAATCATGTCTAGTACATCTAATTAACTGGCTCAAGATGAGCGACTAAGTATGTGACTATTGCTTTGGCCACACGCCTAAGAGTCTGAACCCAGTCCCATGGCATGCCAACCACGTGATGCTGCATATCTATAGGGAGATCCTCTACAACCTCCATTGTTACTTGGTGAGTTAATCTCACCAAGTGTCGCTAAACTCTATGTAGGAGTCGCTTTGTATCGGTAGTCGCCTTTTCAGCGCCTCGACTGCGATGTCCATGTCGTGGGAATCCATTTGGTTGTACTGGCCCAATATTTGGAACATGATCATCATATTAGTCATTTTAATCCTATCAAAAATATTTTTCAAGTTCACTTTTATATTTAAAAAACCAAAAAAATCATAAAATCAAAAACATTTGTTACCTATATTACCCCATGCCATAGCTGGTGGTAAAGCTAGATCAGGATCTCCTCAGAAGTCTAAGTCGGGATAAGGGTAATCATCCACTGCAATGATCTGCTGCTCCCACCAGGAGAAGAAGTCATCGTCAAAAGCAGTTAGTGGGATGTCCCCACCTCCCATTCATTTCATCAGGTCAGCCCACCTGCCCATCCGTGGATCTCGTGGGGTGCTGATCGAAACTGATACTCTAGGGCGAAGTGCTGAGACCCTATCAAAGAAGAAAGAGAAAAAAATAGTATCATACTTGAAGTTTTTGGTCTGGCCCTTTTTTATATATGTAAGTTGGCTTTTTAGGTTGGCAAGAAGAGGAGTACACCAATCAAATACTGTGGTGAGACATTCGACCACCAAGCTCATGGCAAGCCATGAAGCCTAGTGTAAGGAAGTTGATATGTTCACTTTGGCTATAGTGAACTGTCATGCGGAAAGAGTTATTTTTTCAGACAAACCTAACCTCCATAGGAGTCTAAGACTCTCTAGTGACAAACAAAACAAACAAGAGCAATCCTTCTCTAAATATACATTATTCTATGAGAAACCAAGTGTCATTCAATCCTACCTCAAATCCAACACTTGTTGTAGCAGTCCAACCTTGCTGATCTAGATGAGCTCCTCCTTCACTTTAAGACCTGCATACACTAACAGTCAAACGATTACATAACACCTGAATATTTCATAAAAGAAAGCATATTCATCATATAGACCAAGGAGTACATGAAATAATTCATTAACAACAAATCATTGAGAAGAATGGACTTATTTGTATTAAGGAAACAAAAAAGGAACCATTACAACCTGAGCCTTGGTGTTGTGCAAGCTCCTCCCAGGGTCCAACAAGAGATTTCCTCTACTTTGACAAGCTCACCCACTTGCAAATGCAACAAGGAAGGATGGTGATCTCTCCTCACAAGTTACAATGGAAGTCCTAATTCCAGCAGCATTTACCCTTTGGAATGTTCAGCTTTCAACCTCTCCTCCTTTGGCTCAATGCCTGTATTTTTAGTGTTCTAGAGGAGGTTATTTAGTTCCAACATCAATGGGATACTCCCTCTTTTGGATGGGGTAGCTCCTCTCTTGATGGGATAAGTTCCTCTATCATAGGGATGCATGAACCATCTGGAGGCGCTCAATACACGTCAAACACTCTTCTAGAAGGCTCTAGAATGACCACAAGTAACTTTTTTAAGATGAAACTCGCGCCTTTTGACCTTTACAGGGGTACGCACCCATCCTTTGGCTTACAGAGCGTACAAGTACGCAGGTACAATGAGTTTGGGATACGTACACGCAGGCAAGGTAAAGATAACCTGCGTACCCAGAGATAAACATGTTTTTAGTGACTTTCTCTCTTTTTTGAAGTTTGACATGAAGAGCAGAGGTATTAGGCTTGACAAGGAGGATAATATGACTATTGATGGAGCCACATTAACTGCAGATAGTCATGGTGACAAATTTCAGTGTAACAGATTGCCCCCTAAAGTGCGAAGCCTGTAATAGATAAGGGTTTTATATCATCTAGGAAGGGTGAAGTACTTTATCATTTCAAGGATTATCTCGTGGAGAGCCTGGTTAGAACCTGCAATTTTCAACACAAAATACATGTATAAGATTATATCATCGCTGAGGTAGGCATTCCCATACTCAGATCAAAACTTTAACTAACATACTAACTATTCTGATACAGGAATGATTTCATAATACATCATAATCATAGACTCGTGTAGACACAGTATGGACGCAACCATCTGTTTATAATTGGTCTACAATATAATGAATACAAAACTCCTCGTAGCCTGGATGGTGGAAACTAGATCCAGGGTCTTCATCCCTACTTCCCGAATTGGTACGATTCTAGCCATGTGAATAAATGAGTCGATGTCGAACATGGTAGAAACCACTTGATTACCAGTCAATGATGTAAACTGTTAACAAGCGTGAGAGAGACCACCAGTAATGTCAATGGTTCTCAAAGTACCTAGCACAATCCATGAGATGTGAATGAATGAGTCGGTGTCGAACATTTCATGGAATCCTTCGATCGCAAGTCAATGATGAAAACTGAGGTCGAAGGTGAGAAACCTGCCATTGATGTATGCAGACTCAAGGTACTGATGATTTCTGAGTCAACTTTCTAGATAATGTGTTGATGTCGATAGAAAGCGACTCGTCGTAGGCAAGCCCACAACACGAAATCATAGTTCAAGTTGAAGAAATGTTGCTGAAAGGACTGACTCAATGATGACACAATGAATGATAGGTATTTTGCGAGTGAATGTTTTGCTTACAGACCTCTTGAACACATAATGACACGACAGATGGTTTGGTGATGAATGACTCAAAGTCGACTCCCATAACCCGGCTAAAGATGTTAATGATTTTGGTGAACTGTGAGACAAGGGATTTCCCAACCCAGGTGAATGAATAAGTGTTGTGTTCAAGAGTGGTAGTAAGGTTTTATTTCTGGGACAAAAGGATATCAAATAGGCTCATTCTTCTCACTTTTCCCCCACCATTTCTGGCAAGTACCTCTTTATTTTTTACAAGCTTGCGGAGGATAACATACGCTTGTTTGTAAGCTCATCCTTCGGATGAGTCCAACTTAGTTTTTTGATTCGAACCCTAAGAAGGAGTGGTCTGTTCCTGTTTGTAATAGAACAGGTCCTTTACTGTGAAATTTTAACGAGTCCAGTATAGGAGAAACTCGGCGTTTTTCATATTTAGAGAGCCTGAAAAACTTAGAAGACTCCAGATTGGACTTTTTCGTAAATTTGTGTCTCCTAAGCCCGAAAAAGTATAAAATAATACCTAGGAGAACCGCTTGATCTTGCGACCAAGGAGTACTTTCATAGTTAGTGTCTTTGACCTGAAAAGTAAAAAGCGATCAAGGACATGTCGTTTTATTTCCAGTATCGAATTTGAAACAACAAAAACCCGGCAATCTTTTCCTGTTTTTACGGTCAGAAAAGGGCTATAAGGGGACCGTCTTTTAATTCCGTTTTAACGAGTGTAAAAGAAACGCTCGGCAATCTTTCAGTTTTTAGGAGTCAGAAAAGGGCTTAAAAGATGAACTCTGATGTGTCTGCGAAAAAGTGAAATTTCTTTGAAAATTCCCTTTGCCTGCACAAAAGCGAAACTTACTCATACCGTTTAAGATGGGCAAAAAATACATTGAAAAATGACCTTCCATGGTGAAAAATAAACAAATTTAATATTTATTTATCCAAAAAACCTATAAAAAGACCTTTTACCATGTCATTTTACCATTTTACTGTTGAGGTAGAAAAAAGGGCTTTTGGCAAGAAACTTCCCGTGGACATTGCGGAAAATCAGACCGTCGGAATCGAACGCCGTCACTTCCAGGTAATCCACAACATCCTCCTCTTCAATTTCATCCGTTTGAATTTCATTTTTAGTTTTAGTTTTTATTTTTTGGAGGCAATAGGGTTTTAGGGCGCGCTTCTCGGGGTACGCAGGTGGCCCATGGGTAACCTGCGTACCCCGACCTTTTTCTTTAAGGGAAAAATGGTCGGGGTACGCGATCTACCTTCAGGCAAGGTGCGTACCCACGCTCTGTCTCTGAAGGCGGGGTGCGTACCCCGTGCAAAGCACACCTTAAACTCATAACTCCCAAAGAAACCTTCAAAATTTGATTTCATGATTACTAAAACATTTCTTATGGTGTGGAGGATATTCACCATGCTGGATTGGAGAGAAAGGGAACACGAAGATGTTGATGCGGCCTCTTTGACTCATCAACCGACGATCGATGCTTTACGAGCATGCGGGCTATACAAATACTGGGTCATTCCGGGCATGAGGGCTCAGGTACCATTTCTGGAGTGGCTGGTAGAGAGGTGGCATAT
>APFE031111955.1:25912-139305 GCA_000404065.3 Pinus taeda | reverse complement strand
CGCCACTCCCCATCTTTATTGAGCACCATGACCACTGGGGATGAATAACGACTGATGCTGGGACGAATGACACCGACTTCCAAAAGTTCCTTGATGATTTTTTCTATTTCATTCTTTTGGGTGAACGGATATCTGTATGGGCGCACATTTGGGGGTTGGGCCCCTGAAACCAAGGTGATGCTATGATCATGTTCCCCTCGCGAGGGTGGAAGCCCTTGACGCTCGTCAAAGACCGACAGATGGTTATTTAAAATCTGCTGCATCTCAGGATGAATTGGTGGCGGCTTGGTGTCGACTAACTGGATGGCATTAAATTGAGCTACAACTCCATGATTGCCCTTTTTTTAACAATTTCTCCATCCTATGCGAGCTGATGATAGAGGGGGCTCCCGCCTAAAGTCCACGGAGGGTATGTGTGTGTGGTTGTTCTGCTTAAAAATCATATACAACTCCTGGAAATCCATTGTGATTGGCCCAAGAGTGCGGAGCCATTCAACGCTCCTAGGACAATGTCACAACCCCCCATGTTTATGGAAAACATGTGGGTTTTCAACTGATAATCCCCCATTTGAAGTTTGACATTTTCACAACGGCCTTCACATTTCATTGTGCCCCCATCTGCAATTTGAACTTGGAAGTTAGAAACTGCTCGTACAAAGCAGTGCACTGTTTCTGCGACTTTTTGATGGATGAAATTATGTGTACTTCCACTATCAATCAAAACCACTACTGGGCGATGTTTAATAAACCCTCTGATTTTGAGCGTTTGAGGAGAAGAAATCCCTGCCAAGGCATGCAACGAAATAACTGGTTCGTCAGAGACATCGTCCTGTTGGTTGTCTTCCTCTAGTGGCTCATGTTCCTCGAGCGGTGGATCTTCCTCTGTTGAGCTGTAGTCAGTGGCATCTATTTGAAAGAATTTGGGCTCCTTACATTTATGACCTAGGGAGCATTTGTCATCACAGTAGTAACATAGTCCTTGCTTCCTTCTTTCAGCCATTTCCGCAGGGGACACCTTTTGGACCTTAAGTGTTTGAGTCGTGTGCTGCGCCTGTGGGAGGCGACCTTTAGCGGGGAAATTTGGGCGACTGTATTGGGCTACTAATGCACATTCCACCTTACGAGCTACCTGGCAAGCCTCCGTCCACGTGGGAGGGTGGTGAAGTAGCGCTTGAGCTCTGATGGCTTCTTTAAGACCGCCAATAAAACATTCCGTGTAGAACTCATCTGTGTGACCCTTAGTGCGGAAAGCTAAGCTTTCAAAAGCATTAATATATTCCTCTACTGTACCAGTCTGTCTGAGCTTAGTGAGACAACCCAAATAAGAGTTCTTGTTCAAAGCGATCTCGAAGAGCTTTGGTAAATTGGGTCCAAGTCCTAAAATATCCATTGGAATGCTGATGCCATTCCCACCATTGCCACCGTTCATTGTCGAAGTACATGCTCCCCAACATAAGCTTAGTCGCATCATCTAGGATATGATTCAATTTGAAATACTAGTCCATTTGTGCTAGCCATGTTGCTGGGTGAGAACCGTCAAATTTATGCATATCCAACTTAGGAGGTCACTGACTGGGTGGTGGATGGGTGTGCCAGACGTGAGGAGAGTGGCTAGATTCACCGTAAATGCCTTCATAGCCATTATACCCCTCCTCGTGAGCTTGCTCCTTGCCGTTTGACATAAAATCCTCCTTGCCTTTTCCTTGCAATTTCTCTAGCTGGAGACTCATTCCTGTAAGCAGGTTGTTCATGTTATCCAGATTTATTTTGTCAAGCTGAGTTTGGATTTTGTTCACCGTTTCTTCCAGTTTGTCCATCCTTTTATTGGCCATCGCTTGAGCTCTAGTTGCTACCATACACTGCCCTGATGAAAAATTGGGACCGCCAAAAAAATTTGCCCAATTAATTGAATGGTACCACCATGCTCAGCTCGTCGTCCTGATTTTAATGGGCTATATCACCAATAAGCGTCCCAGAACATCTCAGGCTCTTTTTTTTTTTCCTAACAGAGTTTTACTCCTTGATCAATACTGCAGTCGCCAAATCCTCAAAATGTCAATGCGGCCAAAAGTCCTGCGAAAATTATACCCTGGTATAGGAACCCTGCACAACACTTCTGGTCTGGTGGATCTGAGAGATCTGAATGGCGGATCGGGTAGCGCTGGATTGACTGCTTCGGCAGATCTGATGAATCTAATAGATCGGAACTGGCTGATTGGGACCGATGTCTGCTGCTGCTGCACTCCTTTGCTCAGGCGGATCTGGAAGAGATGATGAGTAAATAAGGAAACTAGGGTTTTGAGGAGTGTCAGGTGCTACAAATTGCAATATACATAAGGGTCTGGAAGTAGTACTCGGCCCAATGTTTCAGGACTCTAACTAAGGAGGGTCGACCGTACCCTTAGCCATACCACCCGACTACCCTATCGTACGGGCGAGTAATCTCTCTGAGTGCTGTTCTCGGTGTATTGTCGCCGCAAGATGGTCGCTCGTTTATCTATGGCGAGGTTTTCAGGGAGCCTATGGGGCTTCCAATATACCCAGAGGGTACGTGGAAGACAGTCCGTGCGCGGTTCTGTCTAATGCGCTACTACTCGAAGGGGTACCCACAGGGGTTACAAGGGAGTCCAACAGACGTGACCACCTCTTGTATTTCCTGCGTGCATGCCTCTCCAAATCCGCAAATTTATGCGCTCAACGACAGATCCCGTGGTTTAAAGACGTCAGAACACGTCTCGAGCCAATTTTTTTTTTGCTACTAAATGGAGATCCCATCGGCCCTGGAAAGTGCTTTGATACCACTTGTTATGCTCTTAACCTGCAAATGATGCCCAAATATAGAATATGCTAAGAAAAGAGACCCAAAATACTAAACATGCGAAGAAAAGATACCTAGAACACAGAATAGCAATGAATTTATTATTCAGAGAGTAATGTTCACTTGCCTCTTCGAGGGGCAACCTCCAATAGAGCAGAGCTCGATTACAAAATAAGACGCGATGCTCCTCTCAGGGAGTTTCTATCCTTTATATATGACTCCTACGTGCAATAGCACGGGCCAATACTGTGTACTATTAATACCATCTATCTAATACTACGACCCATTTGCAACTAACTGTGGTTCCGTTATTAATTGCGGATTAACCACTTACAATTATTAATATGGGCTTTATTGACTCTTGACTATGACGTGGTCCCATTAGATAGATAAGGGGGTTATGGTGGGACCCTAACAACCTCCAAAGATCGCCTTAGCTTGGGGATATCTTAGCTTCAGGTTAAGCAAATTTCTTAAGAATCGAAGCTTAGCCTCTAGTTTTTGGGGGCCATAGACATTGGTGCAAAGATAAATCTCAGAGTTACCTACCACTTGGACTTCTATAGCTATGTAGGATCTGGCTGACTTAGAGGAAAGGAGTTGGATTACTTGTGGATTCCACAGAATGATTAGGCCTCCCTCCCATCCATTGCTAGCTGTCTCCAAGTATTCCATGTGTTTACCTAGTTTTTTGCTGATATTGATTACCGTGCTGCTTGAACACTTAGTTTCCTGCACAAACACTATGTCTGGTTGTTCCTTTTGTACCTTCTTCTTTAATAGATGTTTTGTTTGGCTGTTTAGCCCTCTAGCATTCCAAGAAAGAACTTTCATTTTAAACAGAGTTTAGGAGGTTAGTGAAAAAGCCTCTAGGGCTTTCATCTTACCAGAATTTAAGAGCATTTGTCCCAATTCTTGTAATGCCTCATTGTTGGTCCTTCGTCCTCTCTTTTTTCGATGCTTGGAACTGGTGGAGGTTTGATGCAATCCCTGTGTGGAGACCCCTAGCCCTTTAGCTGTTCCCAAGCTCTTGCTTTGCAGCTCCACCTCTGCCCTTTATCGTGCTATGAATATGTCATTAATTCTCTTTACCTCCTCTTCCGATATGTGTTCCATTCCCTTCTTTTTCCAGTTCTCAACCATGTTTGGTAGATCCATACCTTCTTGCTCTAGTATATCGCTTAATTCCATATCTTCGATCATGATTTCACTGGTGACCATCTCTGAGTCTTCTTCAATCCCCTTTGTTGTTTCTTGAACCTGGAGAATGATACTCAAAGGGTTCACCTCCGATTCTTTCAAATCGGGTATTGTTGTAGATCTGCTTATTTTCTTGGTTTCTTGTTCTTTAATGATGTCCTCTGATTCTATTTCAGTTTCCAAAACTTCAAAAGCATTGCTCATATTGCCTTGTGAAGTGCTTGCCTTGGTTTGGTGTTTTCTATTTGCTCTCTATTTGGCTTTCAGTTTGGTGAAGATTTCCTTGTTCTTCTCTCCTTTGCCATCCTTGTTATCCCCTACTGCTTTGTTCAGTGGGCATTCTTTGATTAAATGACCATGCTCATGACATCTTCTGCAATGGAATGGGATTTGCTCATAGTCTATGGCTTGGAAATAATCCTTGTCTCTGTATTCCAGCCATAGGCCTTCATGCAAAGCTCCAAACACATCCATCTCCACGCAGATTCTGGCACAAGAGGTATACCTTTTTTGCAATGTTGCTTCTGACGCCTTGATGAAGGTCCCTAGCTTGTTACCTATTAGTTCTAGAGCTGCATGTCCCCAATAATCAATCGGTAGGGAAAAAAGACGTATCCAAACTGCTACCTGCATGAAGGTTTCCTTTTCTGGTACGAAGTTGGGTTTCCATGGCCTTATGTAAAGACCTGCGGAGGCAAAGAAATAAGGCCCTCCATCAAATATCTGATCCTTGTCTTCTAGATTGGAAAATACAACAGTAAAGAAACCCTTAGCTCCCAAGTGCAGTCTTACATCACTTTTGGGTTTCCATTGTTGCTTTATCCACTGACACAGAGCCTGTTCTATTGGCCGGAACCCCATGAACCTGCATATCACTACATGTTCGACCATGTGATCCTGATATGACTGAATCTCTAGATCAGATATCACAACCCTTAGGGTTTCTTCGGCTTTGGGCTTACAAAGACCCTGGTTATTTCTTCTGTTGGGCGTTGACGTTGTTCCCCCCTGTTCCTCTTTTTCCTGATTTAGAACCTCTTCCTCTGCTCCTGCCTGCTCCTTCTCTGGTTTGTTTCCATGAGAGAAATGTCCTTGGGTTGGATTCTTTCTGTCTCTACCCTCTGTACTTTTGGTTTCATCCTTGTCCTTCAGTTTTTAGTATTATTACCTTCATTGCTCCTTTTCCCCTTGCTGATTGGATTTTCCTGATTTGACTTTTCATACCCTGCTATTTGCACCCCATCATGTGTTGTCTTCTTGTTCATCATTATTTGTTTGTATGATGGGGTCCAAGTGGACCATGCGTTTTCCATCTGTCGGGTCAGAGTTTGCCCCCTTCTGTGGAGCTCTGTCGCTCTGGCCTTGTTCTTCTCCAGAGTTAGTACCTCGGTTGATGTTGAATCCGTGAGCTTCAAACCCTCGTTTCCACCAGAGCTCTTGGAACTCGCTCATTTCTATCCCATATGAATTTGGCTACTAAAAAATAGTTTTAGTCATGCATGGAATTTGAATTGCCTAGTTGAGTTTCTAAAACATGCATTTTAATTTTTACCTGCATAAGGATATGTTTTGATTGTTTACCTAGCCTCCTCTTCCTTCAATCTTTCACCTGTAAGCTCATTTCAAAAAATATGATTGTAAAATTATTCCCTCCATTATCTCCTTCTGTGCAAACTTTATAATATATAAATTTGCTTGCATACCTCATAGACATTCTCGCCTGGTATGTATAAATTCAAATCAATGTAAAAATTAGTTTTTACAATGTTCTTGCGAGGGGTAGTAGATGGTAAATGGTTTAGGTAGGGGTCCACAATATATGAAATGGTAACACGTGTAAAAGACAGTAAAAATGAAACAACTTTGCGGAGGGGGGTAGGTTAAAAGTCGAATAGGCAGCCCTCCCCCCCTCCTCCCGCAAACCATTGCTTTAACATTTCACACATCTAGATGCAGTTTATATAATGGTTTTTTAACGTTTGAAATGTGAGGTGGGGTCATAGGTTTTATTTGACTCATTGAATTTGACTTTTGATAACTCGTAATACATGGTAACAAATGTGCTTTTGATACTTAGAGATTGGAATGACTCGATATTTTTAAGGAGTTGTCTTTAGTGCGACATTTTGGACTTTTCAGTGTCGACATCCGGCAAAGAAAATTGAGGTGAAATCTTGATTTGCATTATTTAAACTGGTTTTCTTATAGTATATATGGATTCAACGCCCTGAAAAAGCCCTAGGACACTTCGGTTGTGCAGGTGTTACCCATCAAGCTTGTGATTTCAATAAATTCCTACCGGATTTTAGAGAAATTAGACCAGAAAAACCCACTGGAAAAGCTTCCAAAAAGTATCACTAAAGACAACCCGTATTTTTAATGTAAGTTCAATATTTTAAATAAATAATTTTATAAAAATATAATTATATATATTATAGAAAAATATTTTTATTTAAAATCAAAACTATTAAAAATAACTCAAATACATTTATAAAACCTGAGAGACAATTCATCATTTAGCAATGGAAAGGGTTAAATGGAATGATATTTAAAAGAATACATTTTCCAAGGTAAGAACAAGATTGAAGGAAGGCGTGGCGAATTTTGGAAATTTTCAAAAAAAAAAAAGTAACTTTTAGAGGTGTCAGAAAAAGTTACAACAAAGTGCAAGCTTATTTTATGTCTCAATTTAGCAGAAAATAGAGGTAAGGCGTTGATGATATTACCATCTTCGTTTTGGGGGTTGGAATTGAATGAAAAGGTAGATTGTCTACAAGGGACTTTAGGCTCCACCTTTATGGTGCTACATTGCCTATCCATGTTATTCAAGAGTGGGCATTATGAGGAGGCCTTGTAGCTTTTTGAGGAATCTCAAGCGAGACTTGGTCTCCTTGAAATCAATGATTGTATGATATATAGAATTGATGTTATGATGAAGCATAGAGGCTTATTTGGAAAATGTTCCCTTTAAGTGGGAAGCCAAATTCACAAACTTTTTCCATTGTGCTTACTGCATGTGCTAACTTGGTAACCTTGGAATAGGGAAAGGAGGTTCATGAAATGATAGTTAGAGGTGGTTGTGGATTGGATGTTTCCATGAGGGTCACCCTTACAGACCTACAAAATGTGAGGCGATGGAAAATTCCTACTATGTTTTTTCTTAAAACGCCTCATCACAAATATGTGGTATCTTGGAATGATATAGCCTATGATCCTAGTTTATTATATGCATGCTTTTAATAGGGTAGCCTTGAAGCCTTCGAGCAAAAGCAACAACTTAAAATGAAGAATCACCTTTGTTGGTGTTTTGTCTACATCTTACCATGTAGGCCTAGTGGATAAGCGCTGACAATATTTTGATAGCATGAGAAAGTATTTTCATATCACGTCTACAATGGATCATTATGGTTGAATAGTTAAATTTCTTGGTGGAGATGCAATCTTGTATGAAGCGCATAACTTTTTCAACCAAATGCCAATAAAATCTAATGCTACTGTTTTGTTGTGTAATCTTGGGACAACGAAACACTTTTAAGATTTGGACCTTAAATTGCTACACCATAGTGTTACTATCCAAACATCTATGTTGCTAACGACCGTGAGATAAAATCCCAAAGGTGGGAAGTTATTGAAAGAAAGGTAAACAAGAAGCCTGGATGTAGTTGGTTTGATGTGCAAAAGGATGAAACTTTTCTCTTAAGAGAAAATAATTCATCAGTTTCCAATATAAGAGAGGTTGCAAAATAAAAATTTCAAGGAGAAATGTGATAAGTGTGAAGCAGATCAATTTCATTCCATCTTTGATAGTTTTGAGATGGTCTTTCAAAGATGTCACATGATTTGTTGTCTTGATTAGTGTTGACCAATGGAGTGGAATCTGATGATTATATGAAGACCCTATGCCCAAGGATGATCTAGAGAACACTTGTACCATTAGGTATCATCAGTCAACATATTTTTTTAACTCTACTTCTATTTTCTCATCATCTTTCTTGTACTCAGATTCCACACCCTGCGGGGAATTGCAATAAGTGACACTATTAATGATGAGTTTTGAGTGCGTAACAGGCCTAGGATGTTGGGACTCAATCAGAAAATGAGTACACTTTCAAGTGTTATTTTATCTGGTTAATTATCCCTTCTTTTTCAAAGGCGGATAATTTTCTAGGTTTTTTCGCTCACTTTTACCCCAAAGTCGAACTAACAGTTTGAAGGTTGAGCCCCTAACACACATTAGTGTCTAGAGTTGATGTATATTACCATACTATATCACACACCAAAAATTCATGAAATTTGGTTAGGTCTTGGTAGTTATTTTTAAATTTTCAATAAAAATTGTATTTGTAATGTAATAAATGATGCCTAGAGAAGTTGTATGGAGTATGAGTAATTAAATTTACACCTCTCACCCTCAATTTTCTACTATGACACACTTTGAGTGGTTAAAAATGTGTTTAAACCCTCAAAACCCACTTTTCCTAAATTTAGTGGGAAATCTCGCAATTAATTAAGTCAGAAATTAAATAAATGGAGAAAAATAAATATTCGCACATGCTAAATGTTGTGGAAATGAGGTGGAAAATTATGGAGGAGATAAAGTGAAGTCCCAAGTTGATGTGGACTCATAAAATCAAGGAAGTGACATGTGCTCAAATAAAATTGAATTTTCGGCATTAAATGAGAAAGTTGTTTACTTGGAAATTAAAATTTGTGAAGTTAATACACATTTGGGAGGATTTGGGAGAATATGGTGGAGATTTTTGTGGGAAATTGTCCCCACATGGGTTACCACCCATATACACTTGTCATTCCATCATAAAATTTGAATTTGGCACATAAGGGAAGAAAAAAATGGTGTCCACTTGCGAGAATTCGTCTTTTACACTTGGCATTCGAGCTCCATTCAACAAATTTGAATTTCTCTTTGGGATTGTCACCTCATGCCACTTGTTTAATAACTGCTACATTGGGATTGACTCCCATAGTTCTATATAATAGAGCCTTGAGCTCTCATTTGTATCATATTGTTACTAGCTATTGTGCTTACGGAAGCGTTGGTGCCTTGTACACTTTCAAAAATATCAATAAAGACTTTGGGGTTTCATTCATGAGGTTTTCCTCCTTTGGGAGTGCGATGAATTATTGATCATTGGTATAATTAATTTTACTCATGCTTTGATCTAATTTGTTTCCATATGCTCTTGTAGATTTGTTAATGTAGAGCTATCTTGCATCGACATTTGATTTAGAGTATGCTCTAGGTGTAGAATGCTCTAGTTGGTTTTAAATAAATCTCTAGAGTTTCATATCATTGTTTATTCTTAAATCTATACGGAACTAATTCTTGATTGAATTTTTGTAGAGGGAACATCTTGTTGGGATCACAGAATCAAGTGTGAGGGGAAGCCTTTGTAGAGATAATTAATAAAATTAACCAAGAGCACTTTCCATTACATTTAATTTACTTGTCTCTTGATGGTTTGAGTTTTTATATGCAAAGTCTATTCCAAAAGCAAGTATTGTAATCCTTTCAAACAAGTGCTTTATTTTCCTGCTTCAAGTCTAATTTCATATTCATGTCTTAATTTAGCAATTTGTTTTTTACATTTCCAACTTAATTACTAGTTTTTTGGTTTTGGCAAGATATGTTTCACATGTTTTGATTATAAAGAGTATTATCGCAAAAACATTTTGTATCTTACATATCTTGTGCTAACAAATTTTGTTTACATTTTAGGGTTACTTTGCTTTCTCTTTTGAGAACATTGCATTTTACTTTGAGAAAATATATATTTAAATTGTTGAGAAAATTCCTTATAAGGCACTGGTTTTATGATTTTTTTCATATTAATGATTGGAATTGTTAATTCAAGTCGCTCACTTCATATTTTCTCATAAATCCTTAAAAGTAATCCATTTTCACTATAACACTCTTCTAGAAACTCACATCTTTTAACTTAACTTTTCATTAGGGACCACCCCCCTTAGATAACCTAGGAGATAGCTCAAATAGAGTGAACCGTGATTAGTGTGACAACTCCTTCTATGATTTCCCTGCCACCAACCACACCTTGTGGGGTTGAAGGCTTTTCTCACTAACTTGTAGGTAGTTGTAGGCGGCAGGGTCAACAACTAGGAACTATGATTTGGCCCAAGATTTGTTTCATAGATGCATATCCTTCGGTGGAACCATCACTTACAACATTTAATGAATTCTTGAAAGCATGGCAGGAGTAATTAAAAGCATTACCTTTTGCATTCCCTAAGGCGTTGTAAGAGAAGTTGTACATAGTTAGATGGTAAAAGTTTTATAAATTACACTTCAACAATTGACAAAAGATATATTTCTCAAAGATAGAATTTAAAAAATAGTTGTTTAAGATAGGTGGTAGAGCTTTCCTTATTTAAATGGCAGTTGACAAATTTGAAGGCAATAACTTTACTAGTTTCATATTTAAAGGTACAGGATCAACAATCAAGGGAGCAACTCTAGATTTCTTGCAAATGTTTTGAGATTGCTCTTATTTTTACTTTATTGATATTATTCATTCCAAAAAGATAGTAATAGTTGAGGGATTGTAATATCTATAAATACTATCATTTTCAATGTAATAGGGGTTGTCTTTTAGGGAGATAAACTTGTAATTTGTATTCTGAGACTTGATTTTCAAAAGTTTTAATCAAGACATTTTAATTTCAGCTTGTTGCAAATTGTCATCTTTGTGAGTGTTATATTTGGGTAATTTCATAACTAGTTCATCCGAGCATATTTAGATTATATGGGACATAGGAAAGGCTAAGATGAGAATCAAATTCCCTTACTTCCCTTGGAAATTTTATGTTTAAACCCAAGATGTTAATATGAACAAAATGTTTGTATTATCCCTCTACACTCATAAATTATCACACTAATTTCATATGATTTAGATATGTTATTTGTTGAGCCATTGAATGCCATTCCATGTGATTTCTTTCTATAACATATAGCTAATATACTCAGGTTGGTTATAAGGTTGTCTATTATAATTCCTTCAACATTCCTCCATCATCTTCAATTATTTGTGTCTATCATGGTTGAAAGCAGGCCCTTTGGTTAAACCTCTGGAGGGATAGGTCTTTCCCTTAAACCAATGAGTTTAACATGGTAGCAACCACCTCTCAACAAACCCCTCAACTTATTGACTTGGCACAGTTTCCTAGCTATAAATTGTTTGTAAGAAAATATACAACATTTGGCATTGTTGTTGGGGATCGAAGAAGAGGAACTATATTTCCCTAGCACAATGACAAAACATATTTCTTGATGGTGAAAAGGAAATGAGCAGGCTAATATTTTTCACTTGGAGATTCCATGGGTTGAAGATTCCATTATTTTCGAGATGACAAGTGCATTCGCTGCTAAGAAGACATTGTTTTTCTTCCTTTTGAAAATGATAAAAAATTATAGATATATACATAGGATGGAGTCTTCAAATTTATTAAATGATGTATGTTTCAACAATATACTAATTTGTAGATGCAAGTATAAGTCGCTCAACGAATTTCGGCTCCATCTTGTATATTATTTTTATGTTTTCAGCTGCATGACAAATGTTTTGTCAAGAAAATCCATTTGTTACCTTGTTACAATGGAAATTTGAATACACTTAATAGAGAAAAGCTTCAACGGGTTAGAACAAGAGGTGATTGAATAAGCTCACATTTTGAGCATTTGATGTGTAGTCGATTACGAGAATAATGACTCCATAACCCAATGGAAGAAAGCACTAGTGTAGATTCATATATTTTTCTTTTCAAATAATTATTTGGTTCTTAATTTGCATCAATATAGAAAGCAATTTTGGTTTGCAGTGTCTGTATTGTTTCAATTTAATAATAATCATGGTTTTAAAGTAGAACAAGTTACAAGTTTCAAGGATATAAATGGTGATCAGGTGATCATGTCCTAAGTGGAAAAAATGCTCAAATTTTTAATTGCTCAGAATCGGTTGAAACTAGAATGACAGGATAGGCCTTGTCAATACGATCCTGCAGCCATGAACGACACTCAAATCTGACACTGTATGTGAAAGTTATTCAAGTTTGAAAATTCACAATTTCATGCAAAAGTCCAGTTTGACTTGGGTTGACTTTGAATAAAAAAATCTTAGAAAAAGAATATTTTGGGAATATTCCTCAAAATATTCTAGGAATATTCCTTGAAATATTCCACAGAATATTCTTTGCTGGCCAATTAATGGACGCCACGTGGCCCCAAGACTACAGGTTTACTGGGCAAAGCTTTTGTGTGTCTGCAGGATTCGATCGCGGGTCTCTGCGTTACTAGCCTAGAGGCCCGACCGGCCCACCCACGCAGCAGTTCTTAACCACAAAGGGTCAGAACTTATTTATGTGTTGGCAAATGTATGAGCAGTGGCAAAGGG
Organism: Pinus taeda; assembly: GCA_000404065.3. Classification (NCBI taxonomy): domain Eukaryota; kingdom Viridiplantae; phylum Streptophyta; class Pinopsida; order Pinales; family Pinaceae; genus Pinus; species Pinus taeda. The sequence continues at coordinate 126,864 of APFE031111955.1, read as the reverse complement.
GGCCAGACCCCGAATGATATGACCAGAACACGGTGACCACAGACCTAGCCCCAGCGATTAATCCAACTCGCGGTTAAAGAGGATGGGTTCACATGTCTCGGCAGACGAAGCGATAACAGTTTAATGCCACAGTTCCGCTGGCGATGGGGTAGTCAGTCCATGTGACCACTACACCCCTTAACATTCAATGCCACCCAAACCGCGTGGTCAAGTCTCGCAGGGTCTGCCATTTTAGGCGCGTTTGCCAAATTTAGCGGGGCTAACTGCAGTTAATCCACTTTTAGTGGAGTTTCTTTAGGTTAGACTAGAGAAAACTTCTGGGAGTCATAACTTTCACAGGGAGATCCTTTTGGAGCGAATTTTTATTTTATTTTTATTTTGGGTATTCTGAGCATTCCAGAGCCAATGGTATAGGTTTCAAAGCCAACAGAAGCTTGAAGAACCATTAAGGCCTAGGGAGTGTTGGAGCTGTATTGGGCTATGGTTAACCATTGGAGGTGAAGCAAAATCCATTCTTCATTGTTCTCCGTGTTTTGAACTCATTCCCACAGCTTATTTTGCCTGTTTAGGCTTTCTTTTCTTTGTATAACCAATTTGAGCATCTAATAAGAGCAAGGATATGCCCATTTGGGGGCCTTGGCCCCGGTAGATGTAGCCCAAGAGGGGTGAACTGCCTTATCAATTGTTGTGTTATATTATGTGATTTTATCTTGCTGTATTTTTCAGATTTGATATGCTAAACAGTAAAATGAAATAACACTCCTTCACACATAAGAATCAGAAATTTACTAAAAACACTTTGTTTCAATTGCAAGACATCAATAACAATTTTCACATATAATTTAATGGAAATGAATATCTTGAACAACAAAAACAAGTAGTTTCATTTTCAGATCAGACGGTATCAGAGCTCAAGTTTTGAGTATTAGTTTGTGCAAAGATATTTTTTAATTGTTTTGCAAGTTTTAATGCTTGCCAGGTTTAAACTTCAAAGAGAGAAAGGACAATTGGTTAGAGCACAAGATAATCCTCAACCAAGGAGGGCCAGGGTGCCATTATCTCCACCTTATGATTAACCCTCAATAGCCTTAGAAGAGGCTTCAGGTATGTCTGAAAGGGGAGGAGAAGTTCCTGAAGACATGGATCCAAGAGAAGAAGAACGGGTATTCAGAAAAGCTTTTTTGGACATGAATGAGATGGTAAGAATATTATACTAGGAAAGGAATGATAGGTTGGTTGGAGAAGGGTCTAAACATCAGAAAGAAGGAGGGGGCTCTTCAGGAGGAAAGAAAGGTGATGATAATTCCAAGAAAGGACATGGAGGAAATGGTGATCCACCATCTCCATCGTCATCCTCTTCCTCTACATTGTCATTCTCTATCTCAATAAATCAATCTCATAAGCTTAAATCTTCCAGAAAAAGTCCATTTTAAAAGCTAGATGTTAAATTTGAATTACCCATGTTTAAAGGTGAAGTCAATACAGAGAAACTTGACAACTAGATAAGACAGTTGGAAGTTTATTTAAGGATTCAGAACTTACATGATGACGACACCAAGATTTAGTTAGCCTCATTAAGGATGGAAGGAGTAGCATTGGTATGGTGGGAAGCCAAGACCAAGGGTGAAATTCAAAAACATGGTAAGCTTACTTTATCATGGGCTGAATTTATTTCTTCAATTAAGAAGCAATTTTATCCTCTTGCTCATTTACAAAAGGCTATAATGAACTGGAAAAACTTTAGACAACTAAAGGGACAAAATGTTCAAGACTACACCGAAGAGTTTAGGAGAAGAGCACTCTTATTAGGGGTAGACTTACAAAGTCAAGACACTTTGCTGAAATATATAGGTGGTTTGCACAGCTACCTTAAACACACTATCCTTATGTTCAATCCTACTAGTCTAAACGAAGTTTGTGTACAAGCTACGAATATAGAGACTAGAGGGAAAAACACTTTCGATGGAAATGAGGATAGTGATTTTAAAGGCAAAGGAAGAAAAAGGATTTCAAACTCTAGAAAGGAAAAAAGGGAAATTCTTTTGCAAGAACTATTCAAAAACAAGCCACGATGAAGACCACTGTTGGAAGCTTCATCTGGAGTTGAAACCAAAGAAATATAAAACCAAAGACAAAAACAAAGAAAAGGGACAAATTGTAGCAAGTGTTGAACAGGACTTAGGGTCTGAATCAGGTGATGAGACAAAAAGTATCGCCATGGTATTAAAGAACATATAGGGGAAAGAGGTTGTACAAGAAACAAATCCCAGTTCTAGCACATTAAACTGTCAGAAAGAAACTCAAAATGAAAAGAGGAGGATAGAGCTATTTCATGTGAAGATAATCTCAAACCACACAAAGATAGACACACTTTTTGATAGTGGGTCTCAAGCTAATCTCATCTCAGAAGACTTGGTCATACAACTGAAACTTGAGACAATTCCACATCCAAAGCCTTATCCACTTGGGTGGATATGTGTTATAGACATATTTGGACACTGCAACCCCAATCACATATGTCGATAAACCAAGGGCTCTTAAACCCCTAAAAGTGTTGTTTCATACCCTAAAGGATCAAGGTCAGTTGATTACATCATTTCCCAGAAGTTCTCCCTGAAAAACTACTCAAAATTGGTCAAAACTAGACCATACAGACTGCTCCATGCTGAGGGTGTGATGCATCTCACCGTTACACATAAGGGGTGTGATGCATAGTGAAAAGCCCTTCTGTAGGGTGCGATGAGTGAGAGCGGACAAATGGCAGAGGCAGTTTGCTAGGTGGAAACTCAGAGAATCTTCTAGAAACTGCTCATATGACACTTGCCTCTCTGAATTTGCCCAGGGATGAGTAAGAGATCATGAAATCTCCAAGTGGAACTAAGAACTATTAGTGAAATGACACTAATCAAAAACCCAAAAGTTGACTCATCCCCTGTAATTATCTATATATGGATCCCTCATCTTAGAGATCCAGAGGCTGGAATTTTGTAATCTGTAAGGAAGTGTTGTTGGTTTCTCTTTGAGACATTGTATTGTTGGGTGATCTAGCTTTTCATAAGGTGAAGAGGGCTTTCATGCTGGGAGCATGGCACTGGATCAGACAGTTTGGTTATAATCCTCTCTTCTACTTCTATCAATAAAGTCATTTTATTTTTCCTCCATATACTTGCATATTTCTGAATCTTGTATTTGTGAATGTAATTATATGGTTAATGTACATCTGATTCTACATTGTTTATGGTATCATGGATCTCTATGCTTTGATGGTATTTTGTTGCTTTGCCTCTACAGGTGTTCTTTGAAGCAGGACAAGTGAGAAAGGAGTGGTGAGTTCTATCAAAGGAGATAGGAAACAAACAAGGAGCCAAGCGAAAGATTAAGGTTGGTGCTCTCTGCTTCTCTCTTATCTATATTCCATAAAGGAAAACACAAGTTACTTTGAATTGTTTGTTTCTAAGATAGCTACCCGTCTTAATGGGACTAGCAGATCTGAATAGACACTAGTTTTCCCGGAAACAAAATGGCGACTCCACTGGGGAGAAAATAGTTTGTTTGTTTTTTACTGTTGTTTGTTTTATAAACTACAAACAGAGCCCGAAGTTAAGCTAGCTAACCTTCGAACTGCTTTTTCTATGCAACTGCAAAGTAGATCAACGATGCTTCAGTCAATCTCCGGGTTGGTTAATGAACTGAACATCTGACTTGCAAACATCCTAAGTGCCCTGGTAGTGACTCAATAACCTCATTAGATCGTACCCCTATACTTTGTGTTTATTGTCCATCATAAGCTCGGCCTAAATCACTGAACTTAGCTGCAAATTGTGAGTGAAAACCAAGCTCAGTCTCGTCCCTGGACCATCGCACTATCTCTCATTGGTAATCTGGATGCATCGCACCTCCCGTGTGCTGTAGGTTAGATGCATCCCTATTTCCCTTAAGGACAGGTGCGATGATTGAATGAGACTGTTTCCCTCTCTGGATTTTGGTTTTTTCTTCATTGTTTTCAACTCTATTCAGTAGTTTTGTAGCCTATGATCAGTATATCATTGTTGAAGCCTTCTTCCTTTACATTATTTAGCCTCCATTGATAAGGAATTGTAAATTTTTTTAATGTATTTTTCATCATTTACAGTCCTCCTTTGCAAAAAGTAGCTTAATCGAATTGTCGTATTTTGATTCAAAAGTGTCGCATTTGTTGTTTTGAGCCAAGAAAACAGTGTCATAAAGTCTTTCTCTTTCAGATAGTCGATTGTACTTTTTCCATTGTATTTGATTTGAATTGTCAGTATTTGAAGTGTCGAAAGCAGTTTCCCATTCGAAATTGAAAGTGTCGTCTGAGTCTTCCTTTCGTTTTTGAAAAGAAATTGCTAAAGTGTTGCTTTGAAGAAAAGTAGTTCAGATCTGTACTTAGTTTTCTTTTTGGCATTCTCAAATTAAGGAAACGGAAAAACAAATACATGCATGTGCATTTGCATTTAGACTGCATGTGAAAATTGATTTAGGAAAAGTGCATTTAGTGTGTGCTCTCTGCTCTCTATTGAAAGAATCTTACTCTTCTTTCCTTAGTAGCTAGGATTTTCATTACTAAAAGAAAAAAAACTATTGTTTATCATTTTAGATTGCATATTTAGGAATTTTACATCTACATCACGCGGTGAACCTTGAAAGGCAAACTACTTAAGAAAGATCAACTTTAAAATAAACCTCAATGAACATAAAAACGCTTTGGAACCTAACGCACAACATATAGAAGTCTAGGCTAGAGACGTATTTCGGTGTCGTAAAACCTGGTAACTATCATTTTCATCGTAGGTTGGGTGATTCCTCCTCTTTGATAGGACAAGTGCCAATACGGACTTGTGCTCCCATGTACCATCAAGTATATATTGGGAGACCACAATAGGTTGATATCCTTTATCCTTAGGAAGACGTGTCTGCTTCCCTATCGATCGTAATGCACTGAACATAGCATTTGAGAAGATTGATTGCCGTACGTAAATTCCTTAGTAATTTCTCTTTAATTTACCACCGAGGTATATATTGCAATTTTGCGATTGATTTGGTAATCCCTCTGTCTAGATTTCCAGAGTAGTCACTTTCGTTCCTTTTCGACTTCTTAAAAGAAAAGGTCCATCTAAGCACTTGTCATTTCAGGCTCATTAAAAATCGAAGGCAACTAGAGTCACCTTTAGATTTTTCTTGACTCTTAAAAATTGAAAAAGCAAGTTGTGTCAAAGCGTCATAAAATTCATTTAATTCGGAATAACATTTTCCCCTTTTAATTTTGAGTTGATCAAGTAATCTGCAATCATGGAAGAAAGTCAATCGAAACCCCATTGTTCGCGGAGACTAACGAGTCAACCATCTTTGACTCCAGAAACGAAACCATTCCGGGAAAAACGGTCTCGTTTAACTGGGTCAAAATCTCCTGTTTTATTTGAAACTTGTGTTTCAACATCATCAGAGAGTCCAGTTACTCCAATTATTTATGGTACCCCTGCCTTTACAAAAGAAGTTCCGCAATTACAAGAGGAGATTAGAACTGATCTTAGTGTAATGCTAAACACTTCTATTCCTGAACTAGCTCCATCTAGGGCTGATTCGGAAGGTGTCACCCCTCCAATATCTGTCGCTGTAGAGACTATACCTTCTTCGGCACCAGAAATATTTTACGGACCTGACTGTCTGCCTCTTCCACCTAGACTGATTGCTATAGAAGAGATTGTAGAGGATCTTCCATCCAGTACCCAATTACATTTTGGAACTGGGATCCACTTATATCCTTCTACTACTGAAGTTAGTTCTTTCAATCATCCTTCATTGCAAGTTCTTATCGAATTGCTAGGAAATTTTTGGGATAGACTAGATATGTCTGAACAACCATCAACATCTATGACTGTGTCATCTGATACAGTAGCAGCAGAGCTTCCCGCTATTACTCCGACAATGTTCGCTGGTATACCATCTATCCTAACTAATTCTCAACCGCTAGATGGATTCCACGCAGGGACTATTTCAACAGCATGGTCTGTTCCTATTTGTTCATCCGGAATCTTATATGGAATTTCTTATGTTGAGACTCAGAAAATTGATCCTTCACATCAATATCAATTTGAGCAATCCAGTCTCCAAGGACCAATTTACCCTTTGAACACTGGATTGTCGCCATATGGGGGGCAGTATGCCTTTTCATTATTCCCTCTGGGAGAACAACCATATGAGAGTTCCCAACAAAATTCGGGTCAAACTGGAATTGCATCTAGTGGTTGGGTATCAATATTGCCTCAACAACCAAGAGTTGTGTATTCAATGCAACAAAATCAACCTGTGTCGAACATTCCCACTACACCAGCTATTGTCATGGTGTCGCAAGTACAAGCACTGCCTGTTGTATATCAACCTCAAGTCTCTCAAGTCGTAATACAACAACCTCTTGTCTCCACGACTCAATCACAACCGCAAATTAGTGGCTCCTTAATTGGTGCGACTTAGGCTCAAACGGGTACTATCACCCCTCATCTTGGTCAAACATCCAGTATTGGACAACAACAAATGGTCCAACAACCATGGTTGGTACAATACCAACAACCACAATTCTAGCAAGCCTATCGAGGACCTGAGCAACAAAGCTTTGCAGGTAATGGGCAACCGTATGTTCAGAACGGTTACCAATAATCATATTATAATGGTTACGCCCATCAACCTTATCAAAGTTATCAACATCAAATACATTATGCTGGTATGCAAAGACCCACTACTCATGCGATCCCATCTTATCCTAGGTATGCTTCGCCAAACCTGAATCAGTAGTTGACTTTCGTAGCAACTTTAGAATTATGACATCCGAACCGACTAACAAATGATCCAATTGCTTACGCACCTTGGTGGTCAGCGATTCCTCATAAACTTCTGTCAGATATTCCTAAATTCAATGGAAATTTGGGTGAAGATCCATGGAATCACGTAATGACCTTTCATTTGTGGTGTTCATCCAACACCCTCAATGATGATTCGATTAGGCTTCGCCTTTTTCAACGAACGCTAACTGGTCTGGCAGTGAAATGGTACATCAAATTGCCTAGAGCTTCATTTGATAACGTCAGTGCCCTTGCCACTACCTTTTTAACCCACTTTCAATTACCCATAAGGTATGAAATAGGAACAGAACTCCTTACCAATTTCAAGCAGACAACCGCCACTCACATATCTGATCATATTCATGAGTGGCGACAACATCGTCGAATGGTAAAAACCTATGATCATGATCAACTTCTAGCTGAGTGGTTTATTAAGTCATTATTACCTTCTATTATAGAAGATGTGGCGAAAGGAGGATTTGTCACTGAAGAGAAAGTCATTTCTCATGCACAATATCTAGACTTCATCTATACTCAGTCTGGCATGCTCTATGACAAAATTCCTGACACTCCTAGACCAGAATTTTCAGTTCCTCCCCCTCCTAAATCAAACAGGGACACTCATGCCGGCGATGGCGTGATTGGCACCTCAAGTACACAAACCGTAAAACTGGTAAGGCCCTTGCAGTTTCCAGTAAAAAAGCAAATGACAAACTTCCTGCCTCAGAGGTTAATGTCGTGTCATCGAACAAAGGCAAATAACCGAAGCAACCAGGGGGAAAGAAGAAAGGGAAAAACAAAAAGAAGAAACAAGACGATTCGACTCCTGAGAAACCTTCTGGAAACCCTACTAGGCGAAAGAAACCTAATCAGCCATGTTTCATATGTGATGAGGACCATTATACGAGAGATTGTCCACATCGAGCAGAGGTCATGAAATTCTTCAAGAAACCAAGTACCTCAGAGGTATTGACTGATCTGTTTCCAAACCCATAAACTAATCTGGTTGCTATTGATAATACTTCCCCATCCCAAGTGCTTATGTTGTCTGTTTCGAAACAACAAAATGATGCTTTTATATCGACGAGGAATAAAGATTATGGGAATCCATAGATGTCGAACAACAAGGCTACAGATCAACCTAGTAGTTCGACAACAACTTCGTCCAAAGTTGTGCTACCCATTATTCCTGAGCTAACAATAAATCTGCCAAAGGGAGTAGTACATAAATTGACATTTAATCCTCATGCTCGAGCAGCACAGAATTATAATATAGTAGAGGATCTGGCTCAATTTCCATCTGCTATGTCGACACTTGAAGTACTGCAGAATTGCCCCTCCCAAAAGCAATCTTTATTATTAGCAATAGGTGGGATTGACCCAATGGATTCAAATCTAGTGGCCTTTAATCATAAAGGATACGAACCTCAGTTACCAGCTCAACTCGCTTTCCTTATACAGGTAAAAGCCCTCAACAAAATTGTTCATCGAACGATCATTGACGAAGGCGCATCCACCTACATAATGTCAATGAGTTGCTAGAAAACTTTAGGCTCGCTACCCTTGTCGCAATCATCAATGACATTAAAAGCATTCGATGGAAGAACATACACACCGTATGGGATGTTAAGTAACTTGCAAGTTGAATTGGGGGGCAAGATAGTAGAAATTGACGTCGAAGTTATTGATGGAAACCTCGATTACAATATCCTACTAGGAAAGCCCTGGATTTATGCTATGGCTGCTGTTGTGTCAACATATTTTAGAAAGATTGCATTTCCCTTCCAAGGTGGAATTACGATCGTTGACCAACTAATCTTTCTCCCCAAAATTTCACAAGTTATGGGAAGCGTTCCAATGATTCATTGAAGCTCTCAATCGCTTCAAAATGTCAGAGTAGGCCTCCTAAAAGACCCTACCTTAATGGGTACTTTTGCCCTATCGCCTCCGAGTAATCTGGCGGAAGTGGCCACGGTGGAAACCTGTAATATGGTATCTTCTATATCATCAAAGATTAAGAAGATTTCCGAACATTTTGTTAACATGGATCATCGCCAAGTATTGCCTCCAAGCCCAATAGAAATTTTGTAGCAATCAATTTTCTTGGCCTGGGCGGCAAACCCAAATCAACGCTCATCACGTGTTTGGATAGATAGGTCTCAAGAATATGACACCTCTTCAGATCCTTTGTCACATGTACATTCTACAGACGAAGGAATCATTCAGTCAATGATGATAGGAGGGGCACCATGGGAAGATTACCACCATCGTTCCCATCTTCAAAATAACGACGAAGATTATTCCAATGACCTTGAACATCCTTCATTTTTTATTTTCTATCAAATACTGTAAATACGGTGGATTCCGAGTGAAATCTGTCTAACATTGAAGAAACTATCGCCATAAATATCTCGACCAAACCTAATGTTGTAGAGAATATTAATGTCGGCAAATATTGCTCTTCTTCAGAATTGGAAATATACTCTGCTCTCTTTCGCAAATTCAGATATTTCTTTGCATGGTCATATGAAGAAATTCTAGGCATTGACTCGGGCATCATTGAACATGAATCAAGATGTATCCAGATGTCAAACCAGTACGACAACAGCTTCAACAGGTTCACCCGAAGAAAGCCGCTTCCATCAAGGCAGAAGTTGAATTTTACATGTTGATTTCATTTACCCGGTTCCTCTAACTGATTGGGTATCGAATATTGTTCCTGTGATGAAAAAGCAAGGAATGATTATAGTGTGCATTGATTACAGGGATGTAAATCAAGCTTGTCCAAAGGACAACTACCCTACACCCTTCATCTACCATATAATTGATGAATGCGCCGGATGCGAAATATTTTCATTCATGGATGGATTTTCCAGGTATAATCAAATAAACATCCGCCCACAGGACCAGTTGAAGATTGCATTTATATGTCCGTGGGGCACATTTGCATATTGTAAACTACCTTTCGGTTTAAAGAACACAAGGGCGACTTTTCAGAGGGCAATGAATTACGCCTTGCACGACATCAAACACATCGTTCAACCATATCTCGATGATCTACTGGCTCATTCGTGAAAGCAGACTGATCATCCGTAGCATTTGAGAGCTATATTTCTACGTTGCCGACACTACAAGATACGACTCAATCCACACAAGTGTGTGTTTTGTATCGGTTTTGGTATTTTACTTGGTTTCGTAGTTTCTAAGGACGAGATTTTACTCGACCCATGTAAGGTTCAGGAAATCATAAACATGCCTCCACCTTCAAATTTGCTTCAAATTCAGAAACTCCAAGGGAAAGCAAACTTTCTAAGGAGGTTCATTCCAAATTACGCCGAACTTGCTAAAGGTTATACACGTCTTTTGAAAAAAGAAGTGCCCTTCAACTGGGATCAGGTTACGCAAGCTTCCTTTGATGCTTTAAAGGAATCCCTAATAAAAGCATCATTAATGTACACTCCTGACTATCAAAAAGACTTTAACATGTATCTAGCTGTAGTAGATACAACCATCGCAATGGTTTTAGTACAAGAAGACAATGGAATTGAACATCTAGTCTATTATTTAAGTCGAAACTTTCACTCCATCATCATGATCGAGTCGGGTTGGGTTATTCCGTTCACCATCACCATTGGTCCTCCGTACCATCCATGGGGTTAACGCTACCGATCCATCACAGTGTCACCGATATGTTCAAGAGAAGTCGCTCAGAGAATTCACCAACCCAGCTAATGCCTCATCCACTGCAATACCTTCACACTCCATTTTTCATGACTGCCACCCTGAACCTTGTATCATCAGATCGTTTTCACCTCCAGAAAATCATTTTCTTCGTTTCATGTTGTAGATGTGGGATTCATTAAGGCCCTCCTACGACGGGTTACTTCTTGTCGACATCAGCTCATTATCCAAGAAGTTGACTTAATAACAACCATTTCAGTACTTTGAGGCTTGCATGCCTCAACGGCAAGTTCCTCACTTCCGGAAACAGGTTTACATCAAGGGCCTTCGACCGAAATATTTTGCATGGTGTTCGACATCGACTCACATATTCACACCTTGTGAATTGCACTGTAGTACCTTGAGGGTCATTATCATTTGTTTAGAAATTTTTTGGCGAAATCACATAATTGACAAATGATCAATTATGTGATTTCGCCAAAAAATTTCTAAACAAATGCTATGGATCACAGAAGTCTAAATTCCTTGGTCATTATCATTATCGGTGATTCCTCTCGCGCCTGTTAACAACTTACATCATTGGCTAGTAATCAGGCGATGTCTTTCCATGTTCAACTTCAGGACATCTTTTCACATGGATCGACTTGTACATCGGGTGAAGATTGAACGAGTTTGAAGACCCCAGATCTAGTTTCATCCATCCAGGCTGCGATATATTCAAGAAAATAAAGACATCAAATGTACTCCATAGCTGCACAGATGATCATCCAAGCTAAGGGATGATGGCTCTACCAGAATCATCAGTCTGCCACACAAACGGTTGTCTGTCCTATGTACATGAAAATGAATTTATAAAGTTGGGCATGGGAATGCCCGCCTCAGATAGATCATGAAAGTAATATGAAGATAATGTATTGTATTGTATTTTATACAGGTTACCTTCCAGTTCGAAAAACCTCGGATCCTCATGATAAAGCATTTCAACCAACATCAGCAGATTTACGACCTCATGCTTTAGGGGGCAACTGTTATAGACATATTTGGGCACTGCAACCCCAATCACATATGTTTATAAAGCAAGGGCTCTTAAACCCCTAAAAGTGTTGTTTCATACCCTAAAGGATCAAGGTCAGCTGATTACATCATTTCCCAGAAGTTCTCCCTGAAAAACTACTCAAAACTGGTTAAAATTAGACCATATAGACTGCTCCGTGCTGAGGGTGCGATGCATCTCACCTGTTACACACAAGGGGTGCCATGCATACTGAAAATCCCTTTTGTAGGGTGCGATGAGTGAGATCAGACAAATGGAAGAGGCAGTTTGCTAGGTGGAAACTCAAAGAATCTTCTAGAAACTGCTCATATGACACTTGCCTCTCTGAATTAGCCCAAGGATGAGTAAGAGATCATGAAATCTCCAAGTGGAACCAAGAACTATTAGTGAAATGACACTAATTAAAAACCCGGAAGCTGATTCACCCCCCTGCAATTATCTATATATGGATCCTTCATCTTAGAGATCCAGAGGCTGGAATTTTGTAATCTGTAAGGAAGTGTTGTTGGTTTCTCTTTGAGACATTGTATTGTTGGGTGATCTAGCTTTTCATGAGGTGAATAGGGCTTTCATGCTGGGAGGATGGTTCTATATCAGACAGTCGAGTTGTAATCCTCTCTTCTACTTCTATCAATAAAGTTATTTGAGCTTTCCTCCATATACTTGCGTATTTCTGAGTCTTGTATTTGTGAATGTAATTGTATGGTTAATGTACATCTGATTCTACATTGTTTATGCTATCATAGATCTCTATGCTTTGATGGTATTTTGTTGCTTTACCTCTACAGGTGTTCTTTGAAGTAGGACAAGTGAGAAAGGAGTGGCGAGTTCTATCAAATGAGAGAGGAAACAAGCAAGGAGCCAAGCGAAAGATTAAGGTTGGTGCTCTCTACTTCTCCCTTATCTATCTTCCATAAAGGAAAACACAAGTTACTTTGAATTGTTTGTGTCTAAGATAGCTACCCGTCTTAGTGGGACTAGTAGATCTGAATAGACAGTAGTTTTCCTGGAAATAATATGCAAGGATGCAAACTTACAAGTCTCAAAGAAGTGCATCTTACGCTTCGCCATAACAACTCATTGTGTTGATTGGGCTGAACTGGATGTAGTACCACTTGACATTACAGGCATTGTGTTGGGTAGTCCATATTTATTTGACAGAAAGGCAATCTTCCATCGCCATGAGAATAAGTATCACTTGTTCAAGGATGGAAAAGATTACATTGTGAGAGCACATAAGAAGAAAGCTAGAATCTTCTTTAGTCCATGTAGGGCAATTGAAAAGGCTAGTTAATGCAAGTCAAAATCTGATTTTGTTGATGGTTAAACAATAAGATTTTGTAGAATTTCCTTTTCATATTATTGCTGATACAAATGATGATATGTTTTAGTCTGATAACAATTCGTCTTTGAAAGAAGATGACAAAAGGTTGCACAAGATACCTTTGGTGTCAATCGGTGCAGGGAACGAAGTGTTGGTGCAAAGCGGTGCAAGATTCCTTGAGAAGGAAAGGCATGCAAGCAAAGCGGGCACACAGTTCAGCATGGGTCAATGTTGGTTTCAAAATGGCAGATTGGTATGGCGAGAAAACTTGGTCGGGATTCGGCACAAGTACAGGGCTCATTCAACAAAAATTCGCCATGTGAACAGTTGGTAAGGTGAACTTTATTTTAAGTCTTCTTTGAAGTTTGACCATTGTAGAAACAATATGCTTTCTGCAAAATATAGTAGTTGCTCTGCAAATTTCAAGAATTTGCATCATGACTCAGTAAATCTTAGCAACGGTCGGTCAGCGAGTTCAAGGAAAAAATTATCTTTTGATGAGAAGCTCAATTTGATGAAGTCGGGAAGATTTCAGTTATTCAAGGCTGGAAGAGTGGAGAATCGGTCTCCTCGTATTCATTTTCGGTAATCAGAGAGCTTTTGGGGTCCAAAAGCTTCCCATTTAGGAGGTGTGATCACGTGATCATGTCCTCAGTAGAAAAAGTGCTCAAATTTTGAATTGCTCATAATTGGTTGAAACTAGAACGACAGGATAGGCCTCGTCGATACAATCCTGTAGCCGTGGACGACACTCAAATCCGACACTATATGTGAAAGCTATTCAAGTTTGAAAATTCACAATTTCATGCAAAAGTCCAGTTTGACTTGGATTGACTTTGAATAACAAATATTTTAAAAAAGAATATTTCAGGAATATTCCTCAAAATATTCTAGGAATATTCCATAGAATATTCTCTACTAGCCAATTAATGGACGCCACGTGGCCCTAAGACTACAGGTTTATTGGGCAAATTTTTTGTGTGTCTACACGATTCGATCGCGGGTCTCCATGCTACCAACACACAGGCCCGACCGGCCCGCCCATGCAACAGTTCTTAACCACAAAGGGTCAGAACTTATATTTTATGTGTTGGCAAATGTATGGGCGGCAGCGAAGGGGGCCAACCCTCGAATGATACGACTAGAATGCGGTGACCACAGACCTAGCCCCGGCAGTTAATCCAACTCACGGTTAAAGAGGACAGGTTCACATGTCTCGGCGGAGGAAGCGATAATAATTTAATGCCACGGTTTCATAGCCGTTGGCTCCACGGTTCCGCCGACGGTGGGGTAGTCGGTTCATGTGACCACTACACCCCTTAACATTCAATGCCACCCAAACCGCACGGTCAAGTCTGGCGGAGTCTGCCATTTTAGGCGCGTTTGCCAAATTTAGTGGGGCTAACTACAGTTAATCCACTTTTAGTGGAGTTTCTTTAGGTCAAACTCGAGAAAACTTCTGGGAGTCATAACTTTCACTAGGGAGATCCTTTTGGAGCGATTTTTTTTTTTGATTTTGGGTATTATGAGCATTCCAGAGCCAATGGTATAGGTTTCAGAGCCAACAGAGCTCATCTTCAGGTACTTTTTCAGCAAATAATATTGGAGAGCCATCAGGGCCTAGGGAGTGTTGGAGTTGTATTAGGCTATTGTTAACCATTGGAGGTGAAACAAAAGCCATTCCTTACTATTCTCTGTGTTTTGAACTCATTTCCATAGCTTATTTTGCTTGTTTAGGCTTTCTTTTCACTGTATGACCAATTTGATCATCTAATAAGAGCAAGGACATGCCCATTTGGGGGCCTTGGACCTGGTAGATGTAGCCTAGGAGGGGTGAACTGCCTTATCAACTATTGTGTTATATTATGTGATTTTATCTTGCTGTGTTTTTCGGATTTGATATGCTAAACAGTAAAATGAAATAACACTCGTTCACACATAAGACTCAGAAATTTACCAAAAACACTTTGTTTCAATTACAAGACATCAGTAACAGTTTGTACATATAATTTAATGGAAATGAATACCTTGAACAACAAAAACAAGTAGTTTAATTTTCAGATCAAATGGATGAAGGCGTGGAGTCTTCTTTCCTTTGTATCTCATAAGGAGATACAATCCCCAGTTGGAGCCCATGTTGTAGCTCAAAATGACCCAATCCAAAATCTTTGACTTCTTCACAATATTTACTCAAAATATGCTAGCTTCTTTCTCCTCTCAAACTTTATTTAGGATGCCATTTACAGTTCCAGTATGAACATGCTTCTTGATGCAAGGAAATCGAGAGAAGGTCAGGTGTCCACTGATGTGGTTGGAAACCCATACTATGTTCCCCTGGAAGTGTTATGCAGTTCTATCATCCAGAGGTAGATGTGTGGACAACTGGGGTCATCCTAAACATCTTACTTGGTGGTGTTCTACCATTTTGGGTAGAAAATCAATAGGTTAATTTGGTTCATGATTAATTTTTATTTTACTTCACATCTTCAGGTTATGGGGACTGTAAAAATTTAGTGCTCTCTATGCTAAGCTTGAGAAGGACATAAGGATCTCCTTGCCAAAGAGTCAAGCTAGACCATAAGATTTAGAAACACGGCAACAATAGCTTCAAGATTTTCCACCATAAACCTTTTTTCATACACATTGAAAAATCAGATCACAAATTATTTGTCTCTAAAATGCAGAACTAAAGGATTACAATAGAGATGCATATTCAACTCCCTTCCAAATGATACTTTTTTGAAAGTTCTTCAGTATTTATTTCTCCCTATACTTGATAAAGTTTATTTATTTTGAGGAGTTTCATTCAACTTCCTACTACAATTGGTATCAAAGATTCAAGCTGGGTATTTCCCTAGAGGGAAATATATTCTTTTACAAAATGAAGAAACTACAAAACTTTATATTGTGTCTCCAGAGCAGTGGAATTAGCCTTTTGCAAAGAAGGGTTGTGAGTTTCCCTGTATAAAGCTCCTGCATATTGAGGTAGTACCCACATGCTTTAAAACCAAACATGTCCATATTGTGAGACAGAATAATAAGCCTTCAAGCAACATCATTTGTTGTGGCTATAATTTGAGGTGGGGTGAATATTTCAAGACCATTTCCATTACAATGATAGATTGCCTCAAATTGCCATGATCTTTGTTTAAAAATCTCATCGATGGTAATGTTAGATAAACTTGACCCTATGGTGGAGTTGAAGTTGTGTCAACAATTATGGTTAACAGTAGTGGTTTTTGGGCACCTAGTATTAGTGACTCATGGTATTAAGCTCATGGTATTACATGTAGTTGAAGTTGTTAAAAGACTTGTGTATTCTCCATTGTATTGAGCCATGGTTGAGCGGTGAAAGCTCAATTGTTGGGCGACTTGGTCGTGTTTTAGCCAAGGAATATAGTAGATCTATTGTTGGTTGGTTTTTCCCAATTGGGGTTTTTCCAGGTAAATCATGGTATACATGGTTTGAATGTTTGTTGCTTGTTTGTTATATTTATTTATCTTGAACCCTAACAAGTTGTATCAAAGCGTGATGAACAAAGCCTTGAAAGCACCAGTGGTTCCTTCTCATGGAATTGTTCCTATAGATGAATTGTCCCAAAAATGGACTTCGTTGCTCAAACTAGCAGCGCTTGTTGAAGCAATGACTTGTTGCACAAACCAACAGGGCTAGTTGAGCAATGTTTCGATGAGGAGCATGATGTGAGTACATGGGATTGGTGTGATCTCATTCATTGTTTTATGGTGCGAGAAACAATAAGAGGTTTGTGACCAAGTCCCCATAGCCACGGTGTTGTTTCAGAGCAAAGGTGGATAAGAGCGCAAGGACCACAGTTTGATTTCATGTTGTTTTCACGTCATTGCTCATCCATGTTGTGGGAAACCATGCAATGTAAAATACGGATCGATCCTCTTTCCTACTCCACTTGCTTACAGATCATGACGCCATTGCAATTGGGGAAGAGAAGGTGAAATATCTATTTAATTGTATACCCGAGAAAAAATCTTGAGCCAATTTGCGGGTTTGGTTGGTTGAAGGCAAGTTTTTCTCAGATTTAAATGTAAATATAGATGTGTCTTAGTCAGTTTTGCGACAAAACTGGAAAGAATTTGCAATTGGTGAGCTTATTATTATTTTTTTCTTGGCATTCTTTTTGAGTCGGTAGGCGTGGAAGCCCTATGGTGCTTGAAATTTAGTGAGGAGAGAGATAAGATGATGTCGGTGAAGATGAAGCAGGTGAATGGGAATGGAAACGGGGTCGTGTACAAGAGAAAAGGTCTAACCTTGGCGGAGATTTTGAAGTGCGAGCTCAAAAACAAGAAGATCAAGAAGCCCACTATTTGACATGGCCAGGATGGCCAAAGCAAGAAAGGAAAGGACTTCACTCTTATAAAATTGGAATTCCAGAAAATTTTGGGGGATGGGTCCTCTATTGGTGCAGCATGATAATGAAGAAAGCACATGCTGAGTCATGTGTTCCAGTAGCTCACGATCCCTAAATTTGATGAAGTCGTTGAATAAACTGAACTTGGAAAATAAGTTGAAATGAAATTGATGATGGAGGTGCAAACAAAATCGTTGCCATCAAAGAAGACTAGCACAGTCGAGGTTCAAGTCTCCAGTCATAGGTACAACAACTATGGGAGTTGGTTGCTGGTGTTCAAGATTCACGTTACTGGGACCAATCAGTGCAACCATATGAATGAATGACTAGATGCCAATAATTGATTGGGTTATAAAGAGGCTTGGTAAGGGCATTCAGTTACAAGAGAAGGGCTAGATAGTTGGATAGTAGTCTCACGAGGTGAGATGCACGGTGTTTTGGAAGAAGGAAGGAGAGCAAGCAAGTTTCTTGTGGCGAAATGAGAGAATGAAGGCTTAAGGCTAGGATAGCAACAAAATAAAAACTAATTATTAATGGAGTTCAAAAAAATTATGTAAATGGTGGAGTTCAAAAATTTTCATGTAAATGGGCATACGACTGTAAGACCTGATAAGGCATGCGTACCCTCGTAAATCACTGGTAAATTATGAATTTCCACTTAGGTGATAAGGGGACACATGTGATGGTATGATAAAACATGTTGAACTAGGACAACATGTTATATTTTCAAATACCCTTATGTTGATTGGATAGGGCCTAAAAGTGAGTGGTGGTGGTTGGCTCACTTGGTCGATTTGGCTAGATTTGGCCAAGGAAAACCCAAATTCAAGTTTAAAAGGGGGATTGTTAGATAAACTTGACCTTATGGCGGAGTTGAGGTTGCGTCAAAAGTTATGGTTAGTAGTTGTGGTTTTGAGGCACCTAGTATTGGTGACTCGTGGTATTGATCTCATGGTATTACATGTAGTTGAAGTCGTTAAAAGGCTTGTGTATTCTACATTGTATTGAGTCATGGTTGAGCGATGAAAGCTTAGGCTGTTGGCTGGCTTGTTGGCCGGCTTGGTTGTGTTTTAGCCAAGAATAATAATAGATCTATTGTTGGTTGGTTTTTCCCCAATTGAGGTTTTTCCTAATAAATTATAGTGTACATGATTTAAATATTTATTACTTATTTATTTGTTATATTTATTTATCTTGAACCCTAACAAATAAGCATTATATTCATAGAGACTCCCATTTTAAATTTGATTACATCAACTAGATTTGGGGTAAATGATTTGAAATCCAGACCAAAAAAGTAGGAGTTGAAAACCAAGCTTGCCAGCGATAGTTTTGCCTTAAAAAAAAATACAACGATGGAAAAATGAAATTACAACACGAAGACAAGCGATGTTGAGGCTTCTTGCTACATGAATCTCTATCTCACGTACGTAACCACATATAGGTAATATTTCATTATATTCTAAGTAAGAAGTGCCACTCGTTTGGTTAAGTTCGATGTGCAAGTTTGCTGGAATGTCTTCATCGTAGATTCTCACTTCAAGAATACGAGTGGAGGTATGTTGATTTGCTTCATCGAAAAGGTCCATGCAAATATCGCAAATGGTTTCACCCAGTTTTGGTCATCGATTGTATTATATTCAGGTCATTGTGAATAATTATAAACTTGGGGCAAAAAAATTTAGCAGTTTTCTATAATGAGAGTTTTTAAAGTTTTTCCGGCCGGTTTTTCCGGTCAAAATTTCGCAGCAATTTATTGGAATCGTAAGTTTGATAGTTAGTTTCTGCACAATCAAAGTGTCCCAGGGGTTTTTCAGGGTGCTGAATCCAAATATGCAGTTAAAAAATCATTTTAACTGCTAAAAATCAAAATTTAACCTCAATTTCTTCCACGGATTCCGTCACCGAAATCTCCAAAAAATCGCATTATAAACAACTCCAAAAATTTATATCTCACCGGCCATATTTGTCACGAAATGAAAATTTTATAGACATCAGTTTTCATGCAGGAAATGCCACAGATCGTAAGTGCTCAATACTGACAATTGATGAGAGGACATCCTTTTAAAGCTTATGGAAATTTTATGGAATTGGGAGTTATCGTTGTTAACAGTGAAGCAAATCAACGTCTCATATTCAGATGCCAACCCCCCTGCTCATCCGAAATATATAAAGTGGGGGAGGTGGGGTTGGTTCCGCTATATGTCGTTTTTATCAAAATAGTGTTTCATAACGTGGCAGGCGTAGGTGAATAGAACCTTTAGGTAGAGCCATCACTTACAACATTTAATGAATTTATGAAAGTTTAATGAATTTATGAAAGTTGTGGTTTTTGAGCAAGGAGTAACTGAAAGCATTACCTTTTACATTCCCCGGGGTGTTGTAAGAGAAATTGTATGTAGTCAGATGGTAAAAGTCTATTACCTTTTACATTCCCCAGGGTGTTGTAAGAGAAATTGTATGTAGTCAGATGGTAAAAGTCTTATAAATTACACTTCGACAATTTAAAACGATATAGTTTTTGAAGATAGAATAAAAAACAACTAGTTAAGATAGGCGGCACAACTTGCCTAGTTTAAAGGGCAGTTGACATGTTTTAAGGGAATAACTTTAATAATTTGAGATTTAAAAGCAAAGGATCAACAATCAAGGGCGAAGCTCCGGATCTGTTGCAATTGTTTTGAGATTCTTCTCATTTTTAGTTTATCATATTATTCGTTCCAAAAAGTTAGTAATAGTTGAGGGATTGTATTATCTATTAATACTAGCATTTTCAATGTAATAAGGGTGGGTTATTGGAGAGTTAGACTTGTAATTTGTATTTGAAGAATTGATTTTCAATATTTTTTTAAAGGTTGTGGTAGACTCTCGTCTTTGTGAGTGTTATCTTTGGTTAATTCCATAATCAGTTCACCCATGCATATTTATATTATATGGGACATAGGAGGTCATGGTTGAAAGTAGGTTCTTTGGTTAAACCTTTGGAGGGATAGGTCTTTGCCTTAAACCAATGAGTTTAACCTAGTGGGAACCACCTATTATCAAACCACTCAACTTTTTTCCTTGGCATAGTTTCCCACCCAAAAACTATCTACAAGGAAGGATACAAAAATGCCCATGATTTGGATTTAACAACTATAATTAATGCCCTCAAAATGTGGAGACATTACCTCATGGGAAGGAGGTTTGAGACGGATACTGGTCATTATGGGTTACAACATTTATTTGAACAACCAAATTTAAATGCCAACTAAATTAGTTGGCTAGAATTGCTAGCTGAGGATGACTTTATTAGTTGGCTAGAATTGCTAGCTGAGGATGACTTTGAAATCAAGTATATTAAGGGAAAAAAATAAGGTAGCCGATGCACTCAACTGGAGAGTGCACATCATGCATGCTACAACAATAAGCATTTGGAGGGTTGATTTAATGAACATAATTGTGGAAGTTGGGAATTCAAAGCAACTATATATTGAAATAAAATGTAACCTACAACATGAGAATGTACAACCAATATAGTCGGATTATGAGATCAAAGAAGATGGGTGTCTTCTTTATAAAGGATGAGTTTATGTGCTAGATGTATTGACAATGAAAGAATTGATTTTAAAAGAAATGCACAAGTGCCTTATATTGCGCGCCCAATTTACCAAAAAACTCTTGCAACAATTAAAACGCAGTGTTTTTGGCCAAGTTTAAAGAAGGAAGTGGTTAATTATATAGCCATAAGCTTAGAATGTTAGAAGGTTAAGGCTAAGCATAAGCACCCAACTGGTTTGCTACAACCAGTACCCATTCCCGAGTGGAGATGGGATGTAGTATTAATTGATTTCATTACCAGTTTTCCCAAGACAACAAAGGGGCATGATTATATAATGGTGGTGGTTGATAAAATCACAAAAGTTGCCCATTTTATTATGGTAAAGTCAATGCATAAGGCAACTAACATAGCTGAAATTTATATGCAGGAAATTGCCAAGCTACATGGTGTGCCTAAGATAATTATTTCAGATAGAGATCCCAAGTTTACATGGGCATACAAAGCGAGTTAATCGGGTAATTAAGGATATGTTGTGGATGTATGTGGTGGATAAGCCATCAAGATGGGAAGACTACCTACATTTGGTAGACTTTGTGTATAACAATGTGTATCAAGCATCGCTGAAGATGAGCCCGTTTGAAGCCTTGTATAGTAGTAGGTGTAATACTCCCATGAGCTAGAGTAATCCACTAGACGGGATAATGGTTGGGCCATAATTGTTTAGGGATATGGAAGAGCAGGTGGTGAAAATTAAGTAGAATTTGAAAGCTACCCAAGACAGGTAGAAAAGTTATATGGACAGAAACAAAATTAATAGGGTTTTCAAAATTGGGAAACATGTATTCTTATAAGTAAAAGCAAAGAAGAGCTCAGTGTGATTAGGCAATTGTGCTAGTTGGCAACTAGATACTGTGGGTCATTCGAGATCTTAGAGAGGATTAATCACGTTGCATATAGGCTTGCATTGCTTTCATATATGCATGTTCATGATGTGTTTAATGTTTCTTTGCTTAGAAAGTATGTTCTTGGTATTAATAATGTAATTGATTGGAATATGATTTAGGTGGAGTCTGAGGGAGACTTCCAGGTCCAGTTGGTGCAAATTTTTGGATAGGAAGGTTAAAGTGCTCCAGAATTGAGCCATTTATACGGTAAAGGTGCAATGGACCATGCTCAGTCATGTGGATTCTACCTAGGAGTAGGAAGACATGATGAAAGAGGAATACCCTCACCTTTTTGTCTGAACATATCGTATATATATATATATATGATGCATTGGGACAATGCATAATAATTTGGGGGGGGGGGGGGCGCGAAAGTATACCCTACCGGACCTGATAGATGTATATATGTAAGAATTATATTTAAGTTGGTGAGCTAGAAATGTGTGAATGATAGGCTAGTGAGTCGAGGTTTATTTTGGGGGCCTGCATGGCCATGTATATATGTTTATAGATTTTTTGGGGCCAGTGTGCCTAGGGATATATGCCTTTATTGGTTGCGAGGTCGAAGAGCTTGAAATTTCAAACATGATGTAAAATTATTACAAATAATAATAAATAAACGATTAGCAAAAAACCAACTCCATGAAAAAGAGTATAGGGGGCGCTCAACTCTAAGTTAGAAAGAACAACAATTTTGATGTAAGGTTTTAGTGAAAAAGGCACTAAGGCCCACATGGATTTAGAGAGTTCCACGTGGAAAGAAAGATCCATGCATATAAAAAATAGTATGTTTACCTGTGAAGGTATTCATTCATGCAAGTTGTTCAATTTGGGGATTTATTCAGTTTTGGTTAGTTAATGAATCCTGGGCTTAGACTGTAATTAATTGAAGCATGATTAATTAGTTAATCATGTTGAAGAGGATGCATCCAGGTGAGAGCCTTGGTGGCTTTAATTTATGGCTATGAAAATCATGGAGTTTTGGTGCACTCGGTTTTGGGGACCAGTCGGTGAACCCTGTGCTTGGGCTTTGTAATTGACTAGGAGTTGCTTTGGTTTGGCCTGGAAGGTTGCTTAATCCTTGGAGAGAAGCAGAGCTCCTGGAGCGGTAGGTTGAGACCATCCTTGGCTAGCTATAAGGTGCCCTAGAAGGTGGGCATTGTCGAGGGACTGCTGGGTGCAGAGAAGGGTCACTCCACTTGGGTGTTGGCTGGAGGGAGCATGAGCCTGTGGTTGGAGATTTAGGTTGCTATGGTTGGTATCTTGGTTGGAGTATGTGGTCTGATACTTGGTGTACAAATTGTTTCCCATGGAGTTAAGGCCCCAACTCGGGGGTGACATGCAGTTGAGAGTTTATGAACTGCGAGGTCTATTGTTGGGTGGAACCTAGAAGGCTTATAACTAGTTGGTATTTTATTCAAATGAGTGTCTTTCCCAATGAACTATGTTTATGTGCTAGGTTATTTTATAAACCCTAGTATGGATTATGTTATGTGAATGTTAATTGATATTTATGTTGTGCATAAATGAATTATTGTGAATGATAGCTAATTAGTTGCGATTTATGATTGACAGGTATCACATGGGTCTCCATGTAGAAATGCATTGAATAAATTTACAAGTTAAGGCTAGGTGCAAGTATAACCTATGACAACTCTGGGACAGTTAATTAACAAGCGCAGAAGGCAATATTTGGGTTCAGAAGACTAGCTATGGTATGGTGAGATCACATAGGCTTGGAAAATGAGTCAGGACTTGGAAATGTACCAGGGTTGATATGCTTATGTTGCAAAAATTTGTAGTACCCGGGTTGTGTTGGTTCATATCGTTCCTTAACTAGGGGTTGGGGACGTTACAAGGTAATATTCGCATATAATAGGACAACTGCAACACTTTCTGATTCTTGCTTCACTCTACAAATAATCTGATGGTTCAACGGTTTGTGGGTTGTTATTTTAAGGATGTTAACCCAAATTTAAGTCAGTGAAGTAATTCAAGATGTTGATGAAATGAAGTACGCTCCGAGTGAAGCGTTTGCCACTCAAATTTAAGTATGTTAATTAAGTCAAGTTATAGGAAGACAAGGTAGTTAAGTTACATGACAAGACAAGGGTGCAAAGGCGTAGGGGATCCTACTCTAGAAGACTCTAACCCAACGTTTACTAGTCACAATTATATTTATTTAGGTGTTGGACCATGACCTAAATTTATCATGGATAAATTATGTATGGGAGAACATGATGACATCATGATAAATTATGTATGGGAGAACATGATGACATCATAACTAAACTATATTGAATAATAGGAATCATATAATGATTATGTACTTGTGATGCAAATGATGTTGATTGAGGGTTCTGCGATGTAGATGAAGAGTTGCGTAAATAAGTATATATAAGTATTTTAGATATCTAGAAAAAGCTAATGAAAGCTATTATTCATGAATTAGCTTGTGCAAAGGGCCATTATTTCTGAATAATTGATAAGATTGCATTGATTGAATGACTTATAAGAATTGAATATCATTGTTGAATATCACAATGGTAGGGGTTGGAGGATGTTGCAGGGATTTGAAGGGTATGCCGCTCTCTTAACCAACTCGTCGTCCTCTTTCCTTCAATCCACTTCACCATGATTCACACATCAATTATGTGGTGCATAATATTTATACTTAGATGTTGATTATGCATGGTGAAATTACAGAGATGAGAAATTATGGAGATTCAGGGTAGGCTAAATAACATACGTGGGAATGTGGTGCATAGCTATCAAACACTTTATGATGCAGATTGCCACCACTGGTAAATGCATCTACTTGAGGTACCAAGTATAGTGACTGTTAGTATCGAATGCAAGGCGGTACAAAGGCGGTGAAGGCAATGCATGTAGAGAATAAAGCAATATAGCTAAGTATTTCCTTTAATACACACACACACACACACACACACACACACATATTGTGAATTAATGCTAGCTTCAAGGTTAACATTGATCACCAACGTCGCTCTCATGTATGTCTAGATTTATTTTAATATAAAGTTTCTAAGAAGGATGTACATTGTTCCCAATTACTTTTGAAATAAGACATTCATTTTTATGTCCAATCAAATAGTATTAAAATAAATAAATCAAATAATATTAAAAGTAATAATTTAAACCAGTCTAGATCTATCTTAACTCGAGATCTATCAAGCACAGAGAGGGATGAAGTCTCTCAAGGTGCAAACCCCTTTTATATAGGTTGGTTTAATTATTAATTAAAAGTATTAATTTTATTGGTTTTTACTTTTATTTTTTTATTTTACAATTTCAATTTTAATTTATTTGTATTGTTGTGTAACTTAAATAAGTCAAAATGTTTACATAACAAGACAAACATTACAACATCTCTTCCGTAGTGGAGTGTTGAGAGTGTTATGAAAACTAGCCTAGATCAATCTTAACTCTGGATCTACCAAGCATCGAGAGGTATCAAATATATTTTCATTCTAAAAAAAGTTTGCATGTCAAGAGATTTGATCCCCTCAACACTTAGTAAATCCAAAGTTAAAATAAATCTAGGCTGGTTTAATCTCCTTTAAATAAACTATATTACACTTCACTACCATAAATTATTATTATTTTTATTTTTATTTAACTTAAAATCTTTATATTACATTAGGTTACAGTACCTCTACCACAGGGAACTAGAAAACTCTGGACACAATAATTCAAAAGAAATTAATATGGTGAGCTATATATTTAGTCTTGGCCATGGATAATAACACTCAATTTGTCCCTTAGATTGGGCAATTATTACTCGACGATAGAATTGTCAATGGTTATAAGGTTTGGCTACGACCTCGCGAACCCTCCAATTAGGGAAGGCGACGACGATCCGCGTCGTGGGGAGGATAGAGCCGTCGATGATGGGAGAAGAACGGACGGTATTGATGAGATGTGTACGAAACATCGAAATTTGAAAAAGGTAAGGAGTGGTGTTGTGGGTTGGATAAAAGGATGAGCCGTGGTCGAGTAAAGGCATTCAGTTTCGTTGTTGTTGGAGAAGTGGTTGAGATATTTGCAGAGATGGCCCGAACAAAGCAGACTGCCCGTAAATCAACTGGTGGCAAAGCACCTCGAAAGCAGCTCGCGACGAAGGCAGCGAGGAAGTCTGCACCAGCGACGGGAGGAGTGAAGAAGCCTCACAGATTCAGGCCCGGCACTGTTGCTCTTCGGGAAATCCGAAAGTACCAGAAGAGCACAGAGCTGCTGATCAGAAAGCTACCTTTCCAGAGGCTTGTTAGAGAGATTGCCCAGGATTTCAAGACGGACCTCAGATTCCAGTCCTCGGCAGTGGCGGCATTGCAAGAAGCGGCGGAAGCATATCTGGTGGGTCTGTTTGAGGACACCAATTTGTGTGCCATCCATGCGAAGAGAGTCACCATTATGCCTAAAGATATCCAGCTCGCTCGGCGTATTCGTGGAGAGAGGGCATAATAATGTATAATATACATTTGCCTGTTAACCTAAATCTCAATGGTGTGTTTTCACACCACCATTTTCTGTTCTTTGAAATTTGTTCCCCCTTTCCATTGCTTCTCTGGTTCTTGGTAATTCTATCTACAGTCTTTGGAAAAACCGAAAATCAAGTTGTCAAAAATATCTACTATTTCTGAAAAACCAAAACCGGGTTGTCAAAAATGTTGTTTTTTTCAGAAGCCTCATCTGAAAGTATCAGAGCCAGGTTTCGATCCTGGGACCTGTGGGTTATGGGCCCACCACGCTTCCGCTGCGCCACTCTGATCTGATTTCTGAGACTTACTTTAGCTTATATGAGTCTTAACTTAGAGCTAACAAATAACACTTACTCTTCCAGGGTGGATTTAGGGTTCATAGACTCAACAAATAACAACATTGAATGACCAAAGTGATTTTCATCATCGCCTGTTTGCTTGCGTTTAGAGTAAGAAACAGGGGTAGCGGCTACAAAGAAGTTCATCTTCTGCTTTTGTGGAATGGGCAAATTACTTGGGTGGTCTGTGATTGAATGGTTTGAATTTGTGAATATCGATAAAATTACATCTAGACTCTCTTCAAGAAGCCCAACTAGCAGAATTGAAAATGCTATTGGCATATATTTATTTGGTTGACAAAAGCACATATTTTCATGCTATATGCATTGTCATACTCTACTTCATCTTCCCTGGATGGATGATATAAAGCTTTGGCCTTGATTAGGATAATGCTTACAGTTCACTATATTGAAAGCTGTGATCCTTGATTAAGATCGTGTTTACAGTTGACTGTGGTTAAAGATGAACTTTATTATATCAGCATCACATTGCATTAAATACAACTTAAGTTTTTTAGAACGATTAAACTGTGATTGGGCATGTATGTTAATGCTATAAATAAAAATGCCAAGTGGGCTGTATGCCACTTGTTATTATTACTTATCATGTTTGCCGCATGACAGTTTGGCGGTCGTTAATTTTTGGAATTCCCTTCAATAAGTGCCATATTAAAATTTACAAAAATGTTATTTCTTTTGGTTATAGGTAAGTTATTTAGAATGTAAAATCCAGTGTTTATGATAGAAAAAACTTATCATTTTCACGTTAAAATGTCTCAGAATAAATTAAAAGAACAAACTGTTAATTATTTAACATGTGATACTTTATTATAATATTAAGTTATTTTTATTATATATAATTATTTAAAAATGCTTAAATTTAAATATACATACCCTATTTGTAGGCTGCATTATAATATATAACACATACATACATTAAAATTGATATACATACAGTTATTGATAGGCTGTAATTTTTTTGAGAGACACCATAATCACAGTATAAAATCCTGATTTTCAAATGATGCATAATGCTTATCAAATATTTAAAAAACTGCAGGTAGATTTAAATATTAATAGATTACTTGCAGATTTGAATGTCAAGCTGATGGATTGAGTATTTTCATCCCTGTTATTTTAGACATGTTAAAATCTTGATCCTCTACCTAAAGTCACCGATCCCATATCGAATATGTTTTAAAGTCCTTAAGCAGTTGTGAGTTTTTTTTAGACATATCGAATATGTTTTAAAGTCCTTAAGCGGTTGAGAGTTTTTTTTCAAACAAAGACTCGATTTTGACAGGGTTTAATTTGCTATTTGGATGGCTTTTCTTACTCTTTTGGATAAACGTTTAGCGTGCAAAAGTTGCTTTTCTGCGTCCAAAGATCACAGCTAAAAATACTCTTGTTTAGTGTGGCCATTTCTTTCAATTATCTAAAGCAATAACTCTTAGTACTAGATTTCAGCTTCTAATTACTGTTGTTCAAAAACAAAATCACTTGTGAATACAATTTCTCGTGTGAAGTAAAGGCGGTTAACTATGATTAATTTTAAAATCATGTTTGTTTTTAAGATTGATGTTTTCAAAACTATTCTTGGTGTACATTTTGGTCAAGAAAAATGAACTAGGATTTAAAATCAATTTACATGAGCAATTTTGTCCAAAATGTTTTTTCTATTAGAAATCCAACAATTTTGGGATTACAAAATCTTAAATTTTTATGTTTCAATCATGATTTTAACAACATTGTCTACTGATGTAACAATTTCGCTCCATTTGTTTTTTTAATCCTAAATTCAACAATTTTGGATTGCAAAATCTTAAAATTTTATTGTTTCAATCATGAATTTAAAATTGGAAATGAATTCAACATCATAAAAAACTTTTAGAGCACTTCAAATTTCACAACTTAATAATCTTTATTTATATATATATATATATATATATATATATATATAATATTTTGTTTATTTAAATTCCAACTAGATTTAACCAAAAATATGTTTGAAAAACCAACATTATCCTGGTTAAATTGTCAATTGTTTAGACTACATGATCTACATGTTAGATTGATGTAAAGAAACCATACTATGTTTAAGGCTCTAACACACTTTGTAACTTTGCTAACTATGCCAAAGAAGTTGAATTTGTTTAACTTGACCATATTATTAGTAGTGACTACAAGAAAAACCCTTTTGCTTCCACTTGGCTTTTATTTGACAAACCTAACAATAGAGAGGGTTGATTTAGGTGTTGAGACTGGCAATAGTAGGAATTTGAGGCAAGGTTTGAGTTTGACAAAATGTAATTGCTTTTTAATTAATGTAATTGCAAATTAGTTTACATGCAAGAATGTCAACTAAGAATAGTAACATTGAATTTGCGTTTGGATTTGACCAAAAATAGCAAGCAAGACAACTAGCTCTAGTAATTCAACCTAGGTTTGATTTGACATTTATGGCAAGACAAATTAGGTCTTTGAAATGTCAAACTAGCAAGAGTTAGTGTTTTAGGGCTAGGCCATTTGGATTGTCATAGAGATGGATACCAAAATTCTTAGCTAGTTCAATGTTTATAATTTAATTGCAATGATGTATTTTTTTTATTTCATGTGGTATTTTTTATTATATATATATATATTATATATATATATTCTCTGATTTGTTGTCCCTTGGAAAATTTGGTAGTGCACCCTAACCATACGGGAAACTCGTCCCTTGTCCCCAAAGGCAATGCAACATAGATATAAACTCACCATTGTGATGGTTTTTGTCTCAACTTTGTTGAAATAGACCTTAATATACATGTGTGTCCACTAACTAGGCATTTGTTTTATTCTCATAGATTGAGGTTATATGTTGGGTAACTTATGGGTTTGGGTTAGTTTGTTGTCTTTGGCTAAAGTTGCCTAATCAATTCATTTTTTTGGGCTAAATTTGCCTTTGGACCCAAAATGGTAAATTTACCTATCAAAGGTTTTTAAACAGATTGAGATAGATGTAAGAGGAACATGTTTGAAGATTGTTTCTTTTTTAGAGGAGGTAAGACCTAGAAAGAAAATCTTGGCTAAGAGATCTATAGTGGTGGCAATACTAACAATTGTGTTGAGCTTATAACTCTTTGGGGAGTCCTCATTTGCACCAAATGGTTTGGTATTGATGAGATAGATGCATATGGTGATTTAAAGGGGATCATTGACTGGGTTTTGGAGCTTTCACATTTCGATTTGCCTTCTTTCAAATTGTATGCAACATATTAGAACATTGGAGAAGACTATTGAAAGGTTTATTTTCACCCACATACCACATATACAAGGAGTAGAGCCAGGGGGCAAATTATTTGTCAAAGCAAGGATGCTCTAAATTGTCAGGGGAGATCTTATTCTTTGCTTTTGACAATGGAATTCTACAAAATTTGAGGAGTATCAAAATATTATAGACACAAAGAGATAGATCTCATTGATTTTTTGATGACTAATTGTCTTGGTTTTTTTGTTGATATGTAGATCTCTTTTTGTATTTTTTGTAAGAAAAAGTTGATAGATAAGTTGCAATAGAAAGGATGTAATGATGAAAATAACAATGTGTATTAGAAAGATGGTTTTGAGAGAAAGAAAGACAATTAAGTAAACTTTATGTTAACATATACTTTATGAGAGACTTGTACTTGTAATTGGGGATACCAGTGGGATGATCATAAAAAGTATGAAATATAAGTAATTGCTTTTTATTAATAAAAATATATTGTTTTTTTCTTTTAAAAAGTTAAGAGTAAAAATTTAAAAATTTCAAGGTAAAAGTTATGAAATGTAATTGCTTTTTAATTAATAAAAGTACATTGTTTTTTCCTTTCAAAAAGTTAAGAGTAAAAATTTAAAAATTTCAAGGGTAAAAGTTTGTTTTTTTATCAGTAAGAAAAAAGCGGGATAATATATTATTAGATAAACTATATGACAGTTACATACAGTCGACATTCAACAAAATGTATATGATCCTCCAATCACAAGATTATGAGGATGAGGTGTGATCTAAATCTCCACCAAAAGCCCATGAAAGATGATCAATTCAGCTGAGAGACATTATATTCAAAATTTCTGAAACCCCTGTAAGAAACCATATTGTCAAAGCATAACAGTATTGTCTATATGCCACATTCCCTCAATGGGCAGCAGAAAAACTAGATAATAGACATATACACAAAATTTACAAAAAAGAGTGAGAACAGGAAAGCAAGTGATTTAACCCGGAAATGGGAAGTCGCCCATATCAAAAATGTATTGTTGCCAAATGATCACCAAGTACCATTTGCCAATCAACCTTAGTAAGCCTTTTTTGGAGCCGCTTTTTTGTTCAAATCCCTTCCAATATGTTGAATTGTGGAGAAATTGTGGAGTTGCCATAGAATTTCAATCCTTTCCAGCCATCCTTGTAGCATGGGGTTATTGATGGAGGCCTTCCCCATGCCCTGATCAATAATAATCTTCAAATCTCCATAAATATGCAAAATGGGGTTTCCAAGGAATTTGTTGAACCATAGGAGTCCCTAGAGATATGGAATAGATGAGCCCAATAGACCCCCATTTGTGACAAAACAGCTTGGGTGAGAATAACCCGTCCCCCCAAAGACAGGCATTAGAACTCCCACCCAGAGATCTTTTTGAAGAAACAATAAGCAAGCCATTGCCAATTAGCAATTTTGTAGCAAGAGGGTTCGATACGATAACCAAGGTATTTCAAACCATTTTGAATTGGCATTGCCTCAATACCAAATAAACCTTTGATATATACAACAATCTCCAAGTTAGATTGTCCATGATATAGAACAAATTTATTAACATTCATGTGTAAACCAAATGCATTAGAAAATCTACTGAAAATGTGAAAGAGACATAACCAAGAAAAACGACAGAGCATACCCATGATGAGAATGTCATCGACAAAGAGGTTATGTGAAACGCTGATGTTATTTCCCATCTTCAGTCGCTGAAATTGGTCCTCCAGGACCGCTTTTTTAATATGCAAGCTTAGACAATCCATAACAAGGATGAATAAAATAGGGGATAGTGAACATCCTTGTCGAAGACCCTTGCTAGCCCAGAAAAACTTAGATGGATAACCATTAATGATGACATCATAGTTGACATTATCCACACAAGCCATAATCCAATTAACACATTTGGGTTGCAATCCAATCTTGATAAGGACAAGTTAGAGAAAACCCCAATCCACGCAATCATATGCCTTTCAAAGATCAATTTGTAGAATAGCAGCATCAAGATGCCTAGTGTGAATCGAATGCATTCCTTCCTGTGCATTTTCCACAACATCATGGATGAGTCTATCCGGGAGAAAACCATTTGTTCAGGGGTGATATAGTGAGAGAGTGTTCTACGTATGCGACCAACAATAGTCTTTGATATGATTTTGTAGATGACGTTGCACAAAGAAATAGGTCTATAGTCAGAGAAGCCCTTTGTAGTGTTGTTTTTAGGAATGAGGGCGATATATGTGGAAGTGATATGGTGATGGATGAAGCCCGAGGTCCTGGATTCCTCAACCATGTCTAGAAGATCTCCTTTGAGGATATCAAAAAAATGGGTGAAAAGTTCAATCTTCCACCCATCAGGACCATGGCTTTTGTCTCCCGTAAATGACTTGAGAATGCCCAATAGTTCTTCTTCAATGACTTTCATAAAGAAATCTTCATTTTTCTTAGCATCATACATAATTGGATAAGGATCAGTGCCCCATACAAGGACTTCAACGAAAATATTATCATTATTGCCATATTCCATTTGGAAGTATTGTACAACAGTATCGTTGATCCCTTCTTAAGACCGGTGAATGTGTCCGTCAGCGTCCATAATCTCCCGTATGGTGTTTATATTGTGATGATGGTTAGCATATTGGTGAAAGAATTTGGTGTTGCGATCACCTTCCTTCAACCATATCGCCCTACTCTTTAATCTCCATGTGGATTCCTCAATAGAAAGAAGATGCTTCTTCCTGAGTTCCAGTGAATGAATACGGGATCGAATGTGAGCAGAAAGACAATGAGAAGACATAGTGGGCACAATGGAATCCAATTTATTTTGTATATCAATGAGCTCCTTTGTATTATCCTTGATCTTCTGTTTCTGCCAGTGTTTGACATTCCCTCGGAGGGAGTCAAGTTTATCAAGAATGTTGACCATGGGGGAGTTGCCCATTAAACAAAGTCGATCCCAAGTATCCAACACAAGTTTGTTCAAATCAGGATCCTCCCATACAGATTTGTTGAATTTGAAGGGGATACCCGTGCGAAAATCCATTTTCCTCCATTGTAGAGTGATAGGTCTATGATCCGAAATATAATTGTTGATGATGTTTGCCCAAACATCCCCTAGACGACCAAGCAACTGTTCATGGATCAGAAAGCGATCCAGTGTCTTTGTAACATATGCCGTGCAATTTATAGACTGGCAAGTCATACACTGACTAAAATTGTCCCTAGTGGGGCAAATATCCACAAAGTTGTGCATGAGAATAGCATCTTGTATCTTCCTAGCTAGTGGGTCTACTTTCCTGAAGCATCTCGAAACTTCATCCAGATTGATAGTGCAATTTAGATCCCATGCGATGATGAGTGACTCTAGGTCCATCATGCCAGAAGATAAGAAACGGTCTCAGAAGTTGCCTCTATCTCTGTATGGTGCATATATGTTGAGGATGTGCACACAGCCAGGTAGGCCACGAATGTTTCCTTCTAGCAATATACTGGCAAAACACTTATAACCCTTTATATTGACCTAGTTAGGGTCCCATAATGCCACCAGTCCACCCGAGAGACCCGTAGCAGCAATAGCAAATATATACCAGTTCGGAAACATTTTCCGAAAGTATTGGACAGTGCGAGGAACATTATGCATAGTGTCTTGAATGAGGATAATGAAAGGATGTAAAGACATTAAAAAATGTTTGAGGGCCAAATATTTAGGGGCAGCCCCCAGACCCCAGATGTTTAGGGAAATAATGCACGTCATGGGAGATCTTTCTCGGGTAGTCGTGCTCTAAGGGCTCGTGAGGGGGAAATGTCAACTAGAAAGCGATCTATTGGGGAGGAAAATGGGTTTGTCTTGGGGTGTCCCTGAAAATGACGACTACCTCGATTATGTTTCCTTCGCACAATAATGTTGTTCGCTGAGGTAGTGCTGATGAGGGGAGATGATTGACCCCTTGGCTTATGGATAGTGAAGGTACGAAGGTTTAAATTCTTCTTTTGTAACAGGAAGTCTAGATCACTCTCGACAGAATTTGTAGGCGATGAAATAAGCAAATTAGGGGGTGTAACGCTAAGGCAAAGACCTTTGTCCTTAGACTGACGACATGGTGGTACCGGGGGAGCTACATATGCGACGTGCGAGGTGGAGGGCATGTCATGACATGGATGTGGAGCGGAGAAAGGGATAGGAATGTCCTAGCTGGGGGTAGGTTCGGGTGGCAGATGACATATGAAAGGGGGAGCACGGTCAGATAGTGGGAATTCTGATTTTGGAGAAGCGTTAAGGGAAGATGGAATTGTGATGGGTGATGAAACGATGGAACCAAAAGCATGTGGATGATTGGAATTAATGTACAGTGGCATACCTGGATGCTGCGAATGTTGATTATGTGGCGCAGCCAGATGACCATTGTGGCTCGATTTACCATTGTAAAATTTATGGTATTTGTGTAATGTAATTTCTAGACTAAAAATTATCGTGTCTACGAGTAAAAAAATTATGTTTTCCATGTGATATGGATATGTGATATATTTATTTTTATCTGGTCATTGTTTTATTTTTAAACAACTCTGTCAAAGCTGAAGTTGAGAATGTATGACTTGATAGAATATGTGCGCAGAAGGTTGAGTGAACGGTCTCGTAGACGGTAGAATCGTGCAATAGTTGAAGGTATTATAGACTGGAGAACTGTACAATAGTTGAACCCTAGGAAGATTGCGATTAGGTGGCATCGTTGAATTTATCAGCTCAGAAGGAGAAAAAACCCAGCATGTGACCAATATGGAGAAGACGGTGGAAAGCTGACCAATGATGACAATTGGGCAACGAGGATAAGGTTGCAGTCGAGTTAGATTGTCGAAGAAATTCGACACAGGCTCTAGGAGGATTTATTGTCCATAATTGATTTAATTTACAGCTGTTTTGAGCCAAGAAGTGAATAAGAAAAAAGATTATTGGGTGGATATAAACTCATGCTATGCTGTTCCCTTGTTGATAACGTTATGTGTCTAATGTTTCATGTTTCAAGATTTCTGGAATGGTCACTAACAGATCCTTGTGGACTGGTTAGATGCACACAGCCATAAACATCTTGTATGTGACTCATGCGTTTCAGAGTATTGGCATTGATAAAGTTTTGAGATGATGCCAGAGAGATTCCTTGAAATGAAGCGCGGGATCAACAACAGACCTGTTGAGCAGAATGAAAGGTTTATATGAGGAAAGAAAAAGTAATAACCGTAATCTGCACCTTTAGATCAGCCTAGAGTCAGGATAGAACTTGAGAGAAGCGACCGCTGGAGAGTTTGCAGCATCAATATGCAGCTTAGCGTTACAGAGTTCAAATGACTACCTTTGGTTACGGTGATGGTGCCATGAAGATGTTCGATCATATGGTGAAATTGCTAGAGCAGAGAGTTGTTTGCAGCTAGTGGTTTGTCTGTGGGTGAAACTAACGATAAAATTGTGGCGTTTGATGAAGTTAGTGAGGAGGAGGCTGTGAATTAGAGGAGCGCTGTGAATGGCAAATAGAAGAGGATCGAGCTGTATGGTGTTTGAGTCGTAGGCATGAACTGTGCTGATGAGATGAGAGATAAAGTGGATTTGGCTAGTGCAAATAATGTTGGAAGGCCTACTCAATGTATGGATCAGCACAGGTTACAAATATTGTGAGAGAGAAGCCAAGTCTTTGCATGAGCTAGAAAATGAAGTCAATGGTTTTAGGTTTGGTGAAGGAGTTAATGGTTTTTAGGTTTGGTGAAGGACTCAACATGCGATGGAAAGTCACTTGTGAATATCTTAAAGGGTTTTAATTTATGTTGTAAATTTTAGTTTTAGGCCAGTTATATTTTTCAAAGTTGTTGTAAGATAGTTATATTTTTCAAAGTTGTTGTAAGATATATTTAGGTATATATTTAGCATGGTAGCACATAATGTTTTAAGTTGTAAATGAACCATTTGAATATGTATGAGGGTGGTAAGTGTACTCTTATGCTAGTTTGAGGTTAGTTGTTGGAGTGTTGTGGTGTATGGGATTATGTATAATCAAATTGTGGAATGTGAAATAGACCATTTAAGTAAGTAAGAGGGTGCCAGGTGTATTGGTATGGTAGCTTGAGGGGGATGTGAAACTCCATGATGCAAGATGGTTGAGAACTATGTAATAGAAAAGATGTTCTAGCAAATTGACAAATACAATTGTTGGCTATCCATGTATTTCGGTGGATGGTAACTTTTTAATATGGACTTCAACAAAGTGATCGGGGCTATATTAATCTCCTTAAAGCAAGTTTAAAAGAGAAATTGTTAAGGTAGTTCGAGTAAACTTAACTTGGTCATAATTAATTTATAGTTGATGATTTTTCGGCTCCAAATTTAATAACTCATAGTTTTATCCATGATATAAGTTCTTAATGTAACCTATCTAAAAGTATAAAGGCTCCATTTTAAATTTGCCTTTGTTATATTATCTATTTTCTCCATTTTAAATTTGCCTTTGTTATATTATCTATTTTGATATATTTATTTCTCTTGTATTATTGGTTTATTTTTTAATAAGAATGGAGATGATCAAGTTTTCATCAACTTAAACTGGAAATTACTCCTCATCACATCTGGTTCAATACACCCCATCTTGACAATTTGGGGCTGGCAAAAGGGAATTGCATCACAGTGCAAAAGTATGCATATAATCATAAAATCCATTTATTTTGTAACTGCGGAAGTATTGAGAAAGTCGATTGTTTTGGTTATATATATTATTTATATATTTATTGGCAACCTCGAAGCATTCAACCAATTGTTTGGGTTTGGGATCACAATTAAGTAGCATTCGTTACTCTCCAAGGCCTTTGGATAAAAAATGCATTGAATGGTTGCTTTTCGTTGCAGAGTTCCCGTTACAGGAATCTCAAGGTCAAGTAAAATGACTTGAATCCTAACAACTTTATGTAAGTCCAGGAGGCAAAACCTCTGCTAGACTCATTTCAAAACTCTATTTTCCTTTGTAGTATTTTAATCCTAATAAGTTTCCTCTTACATTAGTTATAACCATCATAAAAATAAATTGCAGATACGAGTCACAAAATAATATATAAAAAAGAGAAGGTTTCGACAGTTATATTTGTCGCATCTAAGTAGATTCAATGCCTAATCCCATGCCGGAGTTGGGGATAGGTTGAGCAAGTAAACAAGTATTCAATTTTGGTTTGAAGTTGTTTGGATAATTTTGTTCCATGGATATGATTTTGAGCGTAGTTGGTAGTATTAGTTGCTTTTCAATGGCCATGATGCATTTGAGCCTTGTTTTTATTGAGAAGATCCATTCATGGAAAACTTGGGGTTTTAGTGAAGTAATTTGAATCATTATTGGGATGAGTGATGTTGGTTTAATTAATAATAGAAAGTTAAAGTAGTAAAAATAATAAAATTTAATTTGTTATATTTTGATTTTGTTATCCATAAACCATAACTTATTTCACTCAATATATTTTATAACAATATGGCAAGATTCTTAATCATGGATATTCATTCCCACTTTATAGTGGATATTATTAACCTGTAAAAATTTGGCTTTATTATAATACCATGGGCCAATACTATGGCTTATCAATACCACATGCCCAAAAAACATAACTTATTTCACAATCAAAATGTTTATAACAATATGAAAATATTCTTAACCATGATATTCATCCCCACTTTACCATGAATATTATTAACTTGTAAATAGATTTTGTTACAATACCATTGACCAATATTCTCAATTATGGATGTTATAATTAGTTTTGAGATATATATAAACCCTCTATCCTCATGACTACTAAAAATATTCCCATATAAATTAAATTAATGTTTTAATAAAATTAAAAATGAGAATACTTTTATATTTAAAAAATGTGAAATTTATATAATACAAATATTAGTAAGAACGAACATAGAACTATCTTAACTAAGGATCCAAGTGATGACAACAAGCAAAGTGAAGGGAAGAGAAGGGGAGAGAGAAAGAGGAAGGGAGATAGTGACAAAGCTAGAGGGTGGAGAGAGAGAGTGAGAGAATGATGGGGGTAGACGGAGAGAGGGAGGTGGGAGAGAGAGGTAGGAAGAGAAAGAGGGGAGAGAGAGAAGAAGAAAGGGGGGGAGAGAGATAGATGGAGATGAAGTGGAAGAAGGAGGGAGGAAAGAACAAAGACACGAGGAGATAGAAGTGGTGAGAGAGAGGGAGAGAAGAGAGGAGGGAAGAGATAAAATAAGTGGGGAGAAAGATAAGGAGAGAAGGGAAAGAGAGAGAGGGAGGCACAAAGATGGAGGGGAGAGAGAAAGAGTGAGTGATGGGGGCAGGGCGACAAAGGGAGGTGAGAGAGGAAGGGAGAGAGAGGACTCAAGAGAGAGGAGAGAGAGATGAAGTTGGAGGGGGAGAGAGAGGGAAGGAAGAAGAAAGACATAGAGGGAGAAAGGTAGAGAGAGAGAGGCAATGACAGAGAGAGATCGAGGGAGAGGGGAGAGATAGAGGGAAGAGAGAGAGGCAAAGAGGAAAAGGGAGGGAGAGAGAGAGACAAATATGAAGAGAGAGTGTGTATGTTTGGGGGGTGAGATAGAGAGAGGGAATAATAAAGAGACATATAGATACAAATATAGATATTATATAGTACTATATAACCATCGTAGATCCATTTTAACCTGGATCTATCAAGCGCCAAGAGGGATCAAATCTCTCGAGGTGCAAACTTTTCCTCAAGTTTTACACTCAAAAAAGAGGTTTTCACATCGAGAGATTGGATCCCTCTCGATGCTTGACAAATTTGGGTTAAGATAGATCTAGACTGGTTCTATGTAAGTTACGCGACCATGAGTGCTCTTCGTTGACTTTTTTTTAGGTTTAGAATCCTTTATAATAGTTGAGGTGAAGATTGTGTTTTTATCTTTGGTTATAATTCTTGGTCACTTTACTGTCATAGATTTTGTTGAAGCAATGACTTATTCGAGAGGATAAAGGGTAACTAAGTTAGATACTCTTGTGATATCGAAAGGTCACTTG
The DNA here is from genome assembly GCA_000404065.3 of Pinus taeda. NCBI lineage: Eukaryota > Viridiplantae > Streptophyta > Pinopsida > Pinales > Pinaceae > Pinus > Pinus taeda. The sequence goes on along the minus strand of APFE031111955.1, from coordinate 87,940 downwards.
TTTGTTCTTTTTGTGGTTTGTGTTTTTTTCTCTTTTGGGAAGGTATATTTTATTTTTGAATATCCCTAAGTCTTTACCAGGGTTCTTGGGATTCCAATAAATCTAGATGTAGAATGTTAAAATTTAATTATATTATTGGTTTTGACTTTCAAAAAGTCTTTGTTGTTGATCTAGATGTATAATGTTAAACTTTAATTATATTTTTGGTTTTGATTTGGTTTAAAGAAGTCTTTGTTATTGGTTCTATTTTTCTTATAGTTGATTTGTGTCGTGGTTTTTAGTTTCATTCTTTTCTTATGGATTAAGATGGAAACTTGTCATAATTCTTAGTAAAGTGGTCATATTTATAGTCCAAAAATTGTATATAAACCTAATTTTTAATCAAATTGTATAGAAACCCAAATTTTGATTTTAGTGTTATAATCTCATGGATGTCTTTTTAAAGTCAAGTAAAATATAGATATGCACACTATCCCAACTTAGGTTCAATTTTATTAGTGTGTTTGCTTAACTAATTCATGTTGTTTTAAAGGTATCTTTGTTTTAGAAATTAGAGAAAGGTGGGGCAATTTAAGCATTTCATCTCATGGATTAAATTTGAGCAATTAATTCTTTGTTTATAGGAAAGTCTCTCATGAAACCCAACATATGTTTTCTTATATTTGTCGATGACATTTCTAACAAACTCTCCACCATAAATTAGTATGCATAATTGCATGGATATGTGTGTTTATTTTTTCTTTTCGAGGAAATATTCAGGTAGATCCACCAAAAGGGATCAATTTCCACTGGCTTATTAGCATTGCCTTAGTAACCCTGAGAGCGTCGAGGATAATTGACCATGTGACCTCCCAATAGCAAGGTGCTTTTAGCGACAAGACTTCGACCTCTTGAGGTAACCCTCGACACTATAGCCATGTCTATTTTGAAATAGGGCTTCTAGAGTTTTAATTTACTTATCAATAATTAAAAGGTGGATGGTAGGGATTTATCCTCTACATAATATCCAAGGAATATTTTTATCCGTAGTTAGGATAGAGGGTTGAGATTTATTCAAAGGTAGTTACACTTTTTTTACTTTTCAATTTAATTAAAAAAATTATAAAATAAAATTAAAATAAAATATTTTGAATAAGTTATAGTTTTTTGGACATGTGCTCTTGATAAGTAATGATATTGTTACCAAATTATATTATAAGTTAAAAATATCCATGGTAAAGTAGGCCTAAATGTTCATGGTTAAAAAATCTTGTTACATGCTTATTTATTTATTTTTAAATTAACTCATACATTAATTTCTTTTAAAACTAATAATAATAATAATAATTTAAAATAAAGTTATAATTTTTCAAGTTTTATGGATTTTTTTGTTTTATTATTAAATCTTAGCAATGTGAAATGTATTATAAAGTAAGTGTTTTGGTGACTATGATGAATCAACGCCTTTTTAATTTATATAGTTGTGCTAGTCTAATAAGTTTTGAACCAAATAATTTTCAAAACAAAACTAACCAAATCCTTATTAACATTTGCAACCATTAACATAACCAATCCACCTATTTATATAAATCACAAAAACCTAAATTCAAGATCTATTCTTATAGTTGAAATCCCAATAAAATTCTTTAAAAAATGCATAATAGATTCCTCCACAAAAATTATACCAAGTTTATCCATTATAATGGGAAATCCATGGATGTAGGAGCCAATTGTCCATAGGTATTGGATTTCGATACAACCTAGTGAACCCTACAATTAGCAAAGGCAATGATTTGCATCCAAAGAGGAGGGGAGAGGGGGTAGTCACTGATGAGAAGTAAAGAGTAATGATTAAATTTCAAGGGAAGAGATATATTTCAATTTAAAAGGTTAATTTCATTTTAACTTGTCAATATTGACAAGTTAAAATAAATAATTCTTTACGGGGTGGGGAAGAACAGGAAATTACACAAAAGCTCAAGGATTCTCCTCTTTACAATCTCCTCATGCCGCTTCTCTGACACCGACACTCTGGAAATTAGTTTGGTCCCCCTTTAGCCTACCAAAGGTGAATTTCTTCACTTGGTTACTCATTCATAAAAAGGCATTAACAAGTGAAAATCTGAATAAAAGAGGGTTCCACGACCCCTTTAGATGCTACTTATGCAACTCTGTTGCTGAAACTTCCGATCACTTATTGGTTGACTGCGATTTCACTCAAGCAATATGGAATTTGGTCCTTCATGGCCTTCGTGCTCCTTCCCCCTCTTAGACATTTGTTGTTTCTTTGTATATCTCCTGGACAGACCAAAATCCTGAGAAAAAGCCAAAAACGCAGCCTGGAACAACCTCTGGCAAGCTATTCCAAAATGCCTTTGGTGGAAAGTGTGGTTGGCTAGAAATGATTGCGTCTTCAATAACATGCTTCTGAATCCAGTTGTAGTGGTGGCCAAAGTGAAAGCCCTCTTGCTGGAATCTGCAGGTAAATGTGCTTCCACCTCCTCTTTACCTCCATAAACTTCTGCATGGATGGGATCTTGCTCAACCGGTGAGAGGAAAGAATCAGTCAGCAAGCCATTGAATGCTCCTACTTGGCGCTCGCGACTCACAGAAGATGACTTTCACACATGGTGGTAGGGGACCTAAAAAGCGATGATTTTCTTTGATGGAGCATCCGAGGGGAATCCAGGAATCGCAGGTGCAAGGGGCTTGATTCTTTCCCTGGACAGATCGAGTGAAACCGGTTTCAGTTGGGGCCTAGACACTAGCTCGAACAACCAAGCAGAGAGTTACAATTTTTTAAAATCTTGCCAGATTGCGAAGGAGGTCGGATATAAAATAATACAAATTTTCAAAGACTTAGAGCTTCTGATTAAACTTTTAAACTTCGAAGACCATTTTTGTAATACTTCATTAAACAAAACTCTGCAGCGAATCCGAAACAGTTTAAAATATTTTGATAGAGTTGACTCCTACCACATACTGCTTGATTTAAACAAGCAAGCTGACTCTTTGGCAAACAAATGTTGTTTGTTGCCTCAAGGAAACTTTAGTCTCAATGGAGGACCCTACTCGCTTCATCCTCTGCCTTAACCAAGCTACAACAGGCAGATCTGCATCCATTAGCCTCACCACTCTGTATGAAGTTTGGTTCTCTCATAGAATATGCTCAGCTCATCATGTAATTCGTTGCACTTTTCTAAATAAAAATCTACCTGTTTGAGTTAAAAAAAAAAGAAGAAGTAATCTTTTCATATGAAAATGAAAAATAATTTAAAATTTCATGCAAGCTTCACAAATTGCACCTCTACTTACCCCAAATGAAGAATCTAAGAATTTTATCTACGCACAATAACTCAAGCTACAAATTAGAAATGACAAGTACACATACATAGGACTAGTTCACCAACATTAGAATCTATATAGGAATCATATGGAGGGAATTCTATATAATCATTCCTTGGATACAATGAAATTGTTCTTGTTCCTTTGTTCAAACAAGCTAATTGGTCCAATCATTCTAACAATTGCAAGATTTTTTTCTAAAGAAAATCAAAATAAAGTATTATTTTAAGGATATCACTAAAATATCCAATAAAGGAAAATAAGTAAAAATAAATATAAGTTACAACAATATTTTGCCATAAGAACTATAGACCTAATTATTGGTGCACATATGCATTATGATGCAGAACACTATTTGCAAAAGAATACGTAAATATCATTTTTTTTTAAAATGAATGTGTAAATCTAATACTACTTATTCAACATTTAATCACTCAAAATAAGGAATAAAACCTATATTGAATCAAATTTGATCCCTAGTGCCTGTTGTCATGTCTTCATATTAAGTAGGAATAAACAAATATGTAGGTAGAGCAAATAGTAAATGCAAGCAAGCATGTTTTTTTTTTTTTTTTTTAACAAGGTCGATTACTATTGTATTATAAAAACTTCAAAAGTGGAGCGCGACGAGTTACATAGGATGGAAGGAGCGGAGTAGAATGGATCCAAAATGGGCACACAGACCCTTGATCCATTTCCTTAGACTTGTGATGTAAGATTTGAAAGATATGACAGCTATATTGCCGTAAGAACTGACCTAAAAGAAAGCAGTGTTTACAGAACATAAGAAATTTTACATATATTGATTTACTGAATCATCAGGCGGAAGCTCTTTTTTCCCACTGATCTTTGTAGAGGCCTCTCCTTGCATACTTTGCGTCATAGTTTTTATATGGTTGATAGCTTCTTCCAGATGGCTGCACTTTTCTTTAAGGCTTTCAATTTCCGCCCTCTGTTTCTCCAGCTTTTTCCTCTTAGATTTGCTGTCTGCCTGAACTTCTTCCTTGAGATCATTGAAGTGCTTGGAAAAACGAGCTATCATGAAACAATGGGCCTTACAAAGAGTGCAACTGTTATTGGTAATAACACGGTCAAGGGGATTATCAGACATTGCTGCCAAGCCTTGAAGATTCTTGAAAAACTTGAGGCGGAGGATGAAAGAGGAAATGCAGAAATGAGATGAAGGGGTGACAGATGAAAGGAAGGCAGGGGGCTAGCGGATCAAATGACAAGTAAATGGGCCGATCAGAAAAGTGCTCGAGGGTCCATAGAGAGATGGCGAAGAGCAAGAATGGGCCGAGACAGGAAATGAATAACTTCTACAGAGGAGGCTAGTGCGCAGGGAGAAGGGGACCAGGGGAGCGGAGTCCAACAAGGTAGGGAGAATCTGCTTCAAAAAGACAGAGACTTTTAGAGATAATGAAAATACAAGCTCGAAAAAAACAATCTTTATCGCGCCAGGCAGAGTTTGAAAAACCTCTTCAGCTGGGGAGCATTGATATCGTTCTAGACCAACTGATATTCGAGCTGATGATCGCCTGAGATGATCTGAGGGGAGCGCAACTGGAGCACAGGATTTTTCTCATATGGCAGAGAGAAACTGAGGCACTGGACTGGATTTTATGAGGCGAATCATGCTGTATATAAACAAACTTAAGGATTGCGGCCCCATAAAGCAAATCTGCGAGATCAGAGATTTTCCTGCCCCAAATGTCATTTCACGTATTTCTTGAGTAGCAAATGTGGATTTTGAGACGACTGATGCCTACCTTCTGGTTATTTTTGTCACGGGACCTATCCAACTCCATAATCTAGTACCGGTTTTCCATAGCCCCGCGGATTTCATTGACTGTGCTTTTGGCATGATGAGGTACCTTGTCAGAAGGGGAGTAGTCATCTGCCCAGTTGCCATGATTGGGAGGGAAGGCGGAAATATTGTTAAGGTGACTGATGTAGTCTTGGTTCCCGAGCTCGATTGAGGGGAAAATCGACTTATGGGATTGGTTTGTCATAGATTTGATCATTCTCCCGAACCTGACCTGTTGGTCTGTTGACAACACTATTGGAAAGTGAGTTCGCCTTAGTGTTGTTGCTTCTCATAACGTGCTTGTAGCGTATGTTCCCCAGCTGGTTTGAATGATCCTTGATCCTGTGATTGATGCTGTTGAGAGCCTGTTTCTAAAATTCTCCTCCTGAAGCCATAGCAACAATCACAATTTCCGAGTCGCCAATTATGATTGGGTTTTTGACTTGCAGTTTTTTCAAAATGCATGTGCCTAGAAGAAAACTGTAGGCCTCCGCAATATTGTTCGTCATGTTTCCCAGTCCCCATTCATATGTGATGATGACCCCATTCTGATATTTGATTATCCCCCCTGCCCCTACTTGACCAGGGTTGTTTTTGGAGGCACCATCGAACTGGAGTGTAATTTCCTTTTGGTCTTGTATCCATTGTTCTATTTCTTCTTGTGATCCTCTAAGTTTCCAATTATTCCCTCCCTTGCCTACTTTTGTTGGAGGTTTCACATTCTTGACATAGTCCAACTGGAATTTATTATACCACTCTTCCTCTTCCTTATTCCAGCTGGAGTGATCAGATTGTGAAACTGAGTTGGCACTTATCATTTCCGCAACTAGGCCCATAGTTTTGGCCAGGGTGCGAACTGAGTTTGGTTTTTGATTTTTAAAGATGCAGTTGTTCCTGGTAAGCCATATTTGCCAACTGAGGGTTGAAGGGATACATTTCCATAAGCGAAGGAGAGTAGTCTTACCTTTTCTTATGTGGGGATAGCTTTTCTCCCAGTTTTTGTTGAGGGTTGGGAGCTGGGTGAAGGTTTCTCTAGGTCTCAGAGGGCTGACAATTTGGTTCCAGCAGTTTTGAGTAAAAGGGAAATCTATAAAAAGGTGCTGACTGCTCTCCTCCTCTGCGCAGCAGAGGTAGCAAATTGAGGGGCCATGAATCCCTCTTTTTTTGAGATTTTCAGCAGTGAGAATCTTCCCTTTAAGGAGGGTCCAAGCAAAAAATTTGATCTTAGGAAGGCATTCGCTATTCCACACAGCTGGCCGAAGATTCTAGTTATCTAGATTAGGGCTGGATTGGAGGAGTTTGTACCCATCTTTAACCGTGAACTGACCTCCACTGGGATCCCAGATGAAGCTGTCCCGAGCATTTTTGTTTAAAGGAGTTGATCCCGTCAGAGAGATCTTGAGGTTTGCCCATTGATTCTTGAGATGATTTGTGAGGGGGAGATCCCTCCAAGCACACCAACTGTTGTGATCCCACACTGAAATGTCAAATAAAGAATGCAAATTTTTGGCCTCCATCTAAGATTTCAGAGGGCTGAACTGTTGGAGGAGGTTTCTTGGTTCCGATCCCATAATTCTATCAGTCCAGATATTTATTTCTTTGCCATTTCCAGGCGACTTAGATATGTGATTTTTAATTTGGGGGAGGACTTTTTTGATAAGTTTCCAAATTGGAGTGCATGGTCTTTCCACTAGTACCTCAGTGAGGACATTGGAGTGCAGCCCATTGAGGTATTTTCTTTTAAGAGCCTTAACCCACCAGGAACCTTTTCCCATGAGCATTCTCCACACCAGTTTGAAGCCCATCGCTTTGTTGGTAAGGCTTGGGATTTTGATTGCTATGCCCCCTTTTTCAAAAGGGAGGGTAACTTGATCCCATCTGACCAAACTAAATTTTTTAGAGTCTTGCTTCCCTCCCTACCATAGGAAGCTTCTCATGATTAACTCCAAACGCTTGTGGATGCTCGCAGGGGCTAGAGTGACAGCATATTGATAAATGGGAAGAGTTGAGAGGAGAGCCTTTATGAGGGTGGTCCTACCCGCCAGGTTTAGCCACGACAACCCCCAACTGTGGAGAAGCCCTCTCATTTTTTCGATCTGCTTACTCCAAATCTCAGACTTGACAACTTCTTTTGCCAAGGGGAGACCAAGATAAGTAAAGTGGCTCCAATTTCTTTGGACAAGGATGTCCATGATCAGAGAGATTCTTTGCATGATTTGAGGAGAGGCATTCCACGTGTAAATTTTTCACTTGTTGTTGTTTAGCAATCCCCCTGAGACTGCCACGAAGGTGTCCAAGATTCTCTTAAATCTTCTTGCAATTAAGCTTGAGGCTCCCCCAATTAAAATGGTATCATCTGTGAAGAGCGAGTGATTAATTTCTTTTATTCCTCTCGCTATGTTGATCCCTGTGATCTCCTTTTGCTTTCGAATATTTTCTAGGTGTATGCTCAAGGTTTTAGCCATAATGATGTAGAGGAAGGGCGAGAGGGGGAAACCTTGCCTCAGTCATCTGGAGCTTTTGAAGTAATGACTGGGCCTGCCATTGATTAGTGGGGCTATCCAAGGGTTTGAGATACATTCCATAATGATGTTAGTGAATTTATTGGATATTCCAAACTTCCGAAGAACCTCAGCTAGGAATTGGTGATTGACCCTGTCAAAGGCATTTGCCATGTTGAGTTTTATGATCATACCTCTTTCCTTTCTATTGATGCTACTGTGGATTGCTTCTTGGATCAAGATGACATTGTCTGTTATCTGTCTTTTAGGAATGAATCCTCCTTGATTCTCTGATATAAGGGAAGGCAGAAGCTTTTTCAGTCTATTTGCTAGGATTTTGGTTACTATTTTGTATGAGACGTTGCAGAGAGAGATAGGTCTGAATCGATCAAAGGGGAGGGGATTGGGATCCTTGGGAATAACCGCTAGATGGGAGGTTTTAGTGTTTTCACTCATCTTATTTTTTTTGAAGATGTTTTTAACCATCCTTACGAAGTCTTTTTTTATAATATCCCAGTGATTCTGGAAGAAGACAGCAGTGAAGCCGTCTGGACCAGGGGCCTTGTCCGGCTGCATACTGGACACGACCAACCTCATTTCCTCCTCCGAAACATCCTGATCCAATTCACTGTTTTGATGCGCATTTATTTTGCACTCGACTGATTGCAGAAAGTCCACACTATCCCTATACTGGGGGTCGGCAGATAAGAGGGATTTGAAGTGACTGTGTGCAACTTCTTTAATTTCCTCTTGTTCAGTTAATACTTTCCCCTCAACAATAATTTTATCTATTTGGTTTCCTGCTCTTCTGATCTTGAGGTTATTATGGAAGAATGAGGTGTTTTTATCTCCCGCTCTGAGCCAAAGACACCTCGATTTCTGTCTCTGCTCCTCTTCCTCTTCTCTGTTTTGTCTATAGAGTTCCCTAAACATTTCATTTTCCTGAGATTGCTCTTCCTTTGAGATTTGTTTGTCCTCTCTTTCCTGATTCCATTTCTGTAATTTTCTGTGTAGCTCTATTCTCTTTTCTTTCTCCAGTATTGCATTCTCTTTGGCCCACTGCTTGATTACTACTCTTAGAGATTTTAATTTGGATTCCCATACATAGTGAGGTGAGTCGATGACTTCCATCTCCCAGTGTTCTTTGATGAGTTTTCGGAAGCCCTCCTTACTATCCCATATTTTATTGTATTTGAATGGTATAGGACCGAGATTTCATACATTTTCCAGGATCAAGACCACTGGCTTGTGATCTGAGGCTGTGGCATGGACTATCTTGATTTTTACTGAGGAGAAACATGTAACTATTTTTTCATGAATTAATATCCCGTCGAGTCTCTCTTTAATGTTATGAATTCCTGCTCTCTTGTTGCTCCATGTAAATTTACCATTGCTAGGGGGGATGTCGATGTGTTTGTGAGTTTCTATTATTGTTTCCAGAGCATCTCTTGAAGGGTCAGCAAGGAATCTCCCTCCTATTTTTTCCTCAATGTTCCTAATTAAATTCATGTCCCCACCCAGGACTGTATTCCTATTTTGACATACCTGCAATTCTGAATTGATGGAGTCCCAACAAAATGCTTTATCCTTGTAGTGATTTGGAGCATAGATGTTAAGCATGGTAGATTCTTCTTTTGTGGTTTTGTTTTTGAGGTCAGTTCTGACCCACCAGTTAGATGAATTTTCGCTGATGAGGTCCCATTTTCTCTTATTCCATAATGTACCTATTCCTCTTGAGGCGCCCATTGAATCTGTTGTTGTTCTTTTGTATCTTTTTGTGAATGTTTGAAAGTCTTGGTTAGACATTTTGGTCTCCTGGATTAGGAAGAAATTTGGCTGCTCATAATTGATTAAATCCCGGGCTGCATTGGATTTTATAGAGGAGCCCAGTCCCCTACAATTCTAAGACACCAATATCATTACTTACTGATTTTTTGGTGAGCCCCACTCTTCTCCTTTGTCTTTTCCCCGCTTCCTTTTTGCTTGTCTAAGAATGAGTCCATCGGTTGTTGAGTGCACGTGGCCATTTCTTTTGCTGTTGTTTCATCTCTTATTTCTTTATTTGACTTCCTGCCTACTTTTTTCAGTGGGTCAGAGGTGAAGTTTGCTTCTTTGAGTTTGTTCCTTATAAGGATACGATCTATGGTAGGAAGAGGGGAGGGGAGGGGCAGCGAGGGGGAGGGGATGACTGCAAGAGCAGTAGCTGAGGTAAGAAGGAGAGGGGGGAGGGGGCCTACCTTCTTCCACAAAGATTCAAAAGGTTGGGGAGGATAGGAAAGGGAGGGTCGATATTGGAGGAGGGGGGGGGGAGAGCAGCATGGGGATCCGGGAAGGGCTTAGCTTTAGGGCCAGGCTGGATGGGGTTTGATTTCTTTTTTTTTTACTTGCTCCCATGAGCCTTCAGTGGTTTCAACATTTTCATTCAGTTCATTTACTTTTATCTTGCTACATCTATTAGCGAAATAACCATATTCATGGCATACCTTACATTTGAACGAGATTTGCTCGTAGTCCAGTTGCTGAATATGGGTCCATTGGTCCACTTTGACCTTGATTGCTTCCGGTAGGCCTTTCCCTAAGTCGACTTCAATGCAAATCCTTGCAGAAGCATGCATATTTTCTTTTGGTTCACATCTGTCAATGTATTTTTCCACAGTGTTCCCAATAGCTTTAACAGATTCATCTCCCCAACAATGCAAAGGGAGGTGAGGCAGGCGAACCCAGACCGGAACAACATTTGGGATACCCATTTCCGGGTCGAAGTCAGGGGACCATCTTTTCAGGTAGAGGCCTCTCGAATCCATGAAGTAGGGCCCATTTCTGAAGATGAGGTTCCGGTCTTCTTTGGTTTCAAAGAGGAAGGTATAGTAGCCCCTTCTGCAAAATCTAATGGCGATTTTCCCTTGAATGATCGCATTCCAGTTACGTTCAACCCATTTCTGGACCGCTCTGGGAGAAGGCCAGAGGCTAGTAAACTGACCTACAAGGCCCCTCTCAGCCAAAGAGATCGTTGCCTTCCTCGGGAGACTGGGAGGGAGAGAGATTTCAGGGATGTCAGCCAGCTTCTCGACAAAATTTGATGCTGAGGGATGGATTCTTGAAGAAGGATTCTCTGAGATGAGGGAAGCAAAAATTTCCGCTTGGTCTTCATTGTCTTGCTGAGGGATGGGGTCAGTCCCAGCCATGAGCGGAACAGGGGGAGGCCAGAGTCACCGCTGGCTAGGAAAGAACGAGTGGCAGAGGTTGAAAAGGAGGCAAGGGAGAGGCCCCACAGCTGGGGCCGAGTAGGAGGCCCGAGGGGACCACAAAAGGCGGAAAAAAGCGAAGGTGAAGGAGCCCAAGCGGGCCAGCAAACATAGGGGAGGGCCCAGCGCGGGAACCCCTGTTTAAAAAATCGCCCGCAGTTCGCTCTCAGCAACTAACCCATCCGCTAGATAGCTATTGGTAACCAAACAAAACCCAAGCAAGCATGTTAGAGAGTAAATACAAGTGGGATAGGAAGTAAGAATATTTGCAAGTGGAGTCATGGAAGATTGGTAAGTACTATTTGTAAATCCAAGATGGTGTTTCAAATTAGAATTGCTTCTCCTTTGTGAGTACCAAAAGGATTCACTACAACCAAAGTTTTTGATCTTTAATGTTCACTACTAAGATGTAATTTCAATGAATGAGTGATGCATGAAATGCATAACAATATGATCCTACTGTACAAATTGAGAACATTTTTTTAACTACTATGATATGGGGAAAATTGTTAAACGTTTTTTTATCCTTAATTTTATTTTTTAAATTGTTATGACATTCCTTTTTCTCTTTAATTGAAAAAAACAAAACAATTTTCATTTCAAACTTGACAAGTAATTTTTTGTTTGAAGTTTCACTTGCATATGAAATAATTTTATGCCCTTCTATGATGGGCTAGAGAGCTCTTGAAGGGCAATGCCAACTTCAATTTTGAACCCTTGTGAAGGGTGGAGGGTAAATGAGGAGCAAAGAGAGGATGGTAGAGATGAAATTTGTGTGGAACATTGAAATTTAGAAAGGTGAGAGGTGTGGTTTATTGAATAAGAAAGTGAATCACTTATGGATAATTAAAATAAATTGTACGCATAAACTATAGATCAATTAATGTATATGAGGTTTAATTTCCATCCAATTTTAAGTTTAATGAGATTTGATTCCAATCTAATCTCACCTAATCTCACATTTAATGTATCTAAAATCGAGACTCTACATAAATGGTTAAAAAAAAACCTCAATTACCTATACTCTATCTAAAAAAATAAAATAAAAATATTGTTGTAATAGCACCAGCCTAGATCCATCTTAACCCTGGATCTATCAAGCACCAAGATGTATCCAATCTCTCGAGGTGAAAAGCTATTTTTTGAATGCGGAACTTGATGAAAGGCCTACATATCGAGAGATTTGATCCCTCTTGATGCTTGATAGATCTGGGGTTGAGATGGATCTAGGTTGGTTATATAATATCTATATTTGTATCTATGTGTGTCTTTCTTATTCCCCCTCTCTATCTCAACCCCCAAACATACACATTCTCTCTTTATATCTATCTATCTCTCCTTCCCCCGCCCCCCCCCCCCGCTTGTCTATCTCTCTCTTCCCCTTTTCTTTCTCTCTCTCTTCCCTCCCGCTCTCCTCTCTCACTCTCTCTCCATTGCTCCCTTGTCACTCACTCTCTCTCTCCACCTTTCTCCCTCTATGTATTTTTCTTCCCTCCTTATCTCCCCCCCTCCAACTCCAACTCCCTCTCCTTCTCTCTCTTGAGTACTCTCTTCCTTTCTCTCCCACCTCGCTTTGTCTCTCCCCCCCATCATCCCCCCATCTCCCTCTCTCTCTCTCTCTCTCTCTTCCCTTCAACTCTGTTGCTATCTCCCTCTCTGTCTCCTTCTCTCTCCCCTCCATATTTGTGTCTCCCTCTCTCTCTCTCTCTTCAACTTTGTCACTATCTTCGTCCCTCTCTCCATCTCTCTCTCCCCTCCATCTTTGTGCCTCCCTCTGTCTCTTCCCCTTCTCTCCCTATCTCTCTCCTCTCCTAATATTTGTCTTCCCCCCTCTCCCCTCTCCCTCACTCTCTCTCCATCTCTCCCTTGTCACTCTCTCTCTCTATATATATATTTGTTCTTTCCTCCCCCTCTCTCTCTCACCTCCTACCCCTTCCCCCTCTTTCTTAAAGTTGATCCCATTGTATTGTGTTTAGTAAAGTATCTAAAAAAAACAACAACAACAACAACAACTTAATTGGTTGTAAACTATTGAACCTATATTTTGGATCAATCATGTCAACTAAAATACAAGAATGAAATACTTAAAAAAATCATTCACTCTCTTTCCTCTATTATCATTGGTCACTTAGGATGGATCTATACTGGTTTTTAATAATATTATTTATATTATATAAATTTCATATCTTTATATATAAAAGTGTTCTCATTTTTAACTTTATTAAAACCTTAATTTAATTTATATGGGAATATTCTTAGTAGTCGTGAGGATATATCTCAAAAGTAATTATAACTCTTTCCTTTTACATTCAATTAAGAAAAACTTATAAAATTAAATTAAAATAAAATATTTTTATTGTGAAATAAGCTATGGTTGTTGGGCATGTGGTATTGATAAGCCATGGTATTGCCCCATGGTATTGTAACAAAACCTATTCACAAGTTAATAATATCCATGGTTAAGAATCTTGTCATATTGTTATAAAATATTTTGATTGTGAAAGAAGTTTTGAGTCTTGGGCATATGGAATTGATAACCCATGGTATTAGCCGGGTATTGCAACAAAGCCTATTCACAAGTATCAATGGCAAAAGTGGAGGTCAATATCTATGGATAAGAATCTTGTCATATTGTTATAAAACATTTTGATTGTGAAATAAATTATGTTTTTTGGGCATGTGGTATTGATAAGCCAATATATTGTAACAAAGCCTATTTACAAGTAGATAATATTAGATCTTAGGGTTTTGTGATCCATAATGTAAGCATGTTTTTCGGATTAATCACATCAATATTATTTGGTTGACCTTTTGAACCAGCTAATGTGGTTCATCGTGAGGACAAAGGTGAAAAAAATTCATAGATCCTAATGAATAAATAGCAAGGATGTATTGAGTCCAAAAATCCATAGATCCTAATGAATAAATAACAAGGATGCATAGTCCAGAATTAGTCGTTAGAAACTCGCCATTAGGAAATAGTATTATATATATATATATATATATATATAATATATATATATATATATATATACGTATTCCAATCAAAAGACTAGCTATACTAAAATTAGCCATTAATTGTTAATATTTAATTATTATATTGTATTATTGATTATAATAACTGGTTTTTATTCATAACATTATCGAAGACATCAATAAATAAATAAATAAATAAATAGCATAATAAAAATATAATTATTTATTAATAATACTAAATTATTATATATGAATTATTGATTATAATAACCAATTTTATTTATAAAATGACTAGAGTCAAATTTAAAAAAATAAATAAAAATAAAAATAAAAAATACCAAACTAACCTTATTTCCATTTCAAAATTAAATAAATCAATAAATAGAATAAAAATATAAAAATATAATATAATATTTACCAATAAATTATATATATATATATATATATATATATATATATATATATATATATATATATATATATATATAAAGGAATAATCTAGTTAAAAGAGTTGAGCTCTTATTCAATTTCCACTGCTCTTACTCAATTTCCACCCATCATCCTGATTGAGATTGTTAGCATGTTTCTCAATCTCAATGATAACCAAATAACACTGATATGATTAATAAGTTCATAATATCTATGGTAAGGTGGGGGTGAATATCCATAGTTATGAATTTTTTCATATTGTTATAAAATATTTTGATAAGCCATGATATTGGTCCATGGTATTGTAACAAAGAATATTTGCAAGTTAATAATATACATGGTAAAGTGGAAGTGAATATCCATGATTAAGAATATTTTCATACTGAACATGTGGTATTGATAAGCCATGGTATTGGCCCATGGTATTGCAACAAAGTCTATTTTTTACAAGTTAATAATATCCGCAGTAAAGTGGGAGGAATATCCATGGTTAAGAATTCGTTATTGTTATAAAATATTTTGGTTGTGAAATAGGTTATGGTTCTTCGACATGTGGTATTGATAGACCGTGGTATTGTAACAAAGATTATTCAAAAGTTAATAACAAAATCAAAATATAAAAAAATTGAATTTTATTATTTTTGTTACTTTAAATTTTTATTATTAATTGAGTCAACATTTAAATGTTTACATTCATCCTCATACTAGGTTTATACTAACATTTGCACCACATGTTACAAAGGAAACGCTGCAAGGCAATGACATAGGAAACATTAGCAATTTTGTTTCTTCATTAGTGTTTTTTTATTATCATCGTAGAAATTTTGAATAATATAGCACTTATTCATAGAGATTATCCTGATTATACACTATTTGCGGAATGCATGCATAATACATAACCTCCTCTACTCTTGATCATCAATTTTGCGGAATTAAGAAACAATCGCAAGCGCACATTGAAACATCAATCACACATATCAACACAATATGTACTAGGGAAATCATACAGCTGAAAACCCCCAACTATCTATATATTATATTGATTGAGAACATGTAACAATACATAGTACAATACTCCTCGCATGTACTCAGTACTATCTCCACCTGTTACACACAAAACTAGCTCAGATCTGAATCAATCACAGGTTCAAATCTCCTCCGCTGCTTGCCTGCCTCCACTGCACAATCCTGCATGAGAATAGATGAGAATGGCTGATCCAAACTCGTATTTCCCTTGTGTTGCACTACGCAATCCTCATTGGCAATCTCAATCCAATGATTGTGCAAATCTCATGCACAACTATAGTCACAACTGACAGCTGCCTTGCCCTTTCACTCACCTCTAACACTTGTCTCCACTGAACTGTCCATGCACTGAGTTAACTGATGTATTCTTTAGTTGATTTATGAGTTAATAATTAGTGAATTAATTAATAATTAATTCACACCACTCATCACTAGTGTATTTGTTAGTTAGACTAAATAGAACTAGTTCAACTAAGTCAAATTGAACAAAACTCCATCAACTCCTCATTCAACTCCACCAAACTCAATCACTTGAGTTCTAACTAAAGTCCTTCATGCAATAGCTCAAATAACCCATAAGAAAAGCGTATTTCCTTTTGGTAGTTGCATGTGCCACATCCGTAGCTCGAACTAAAATGCTGCAAGAGGATAAGATAATGTTTATAGTCCAAATATTATGAAGAGCTAATAATATTTGACTGTTCTATTTTTAGACTGGCAGTCTAAAAATAGACTCCGCCCATATGTCTAAAAACATAGGTCCATCTATTTTTACCAACATGACCAATCATCCATAAATAACATCCTGCAACTCATAGACCATGATCCATATGTCTAAAAATAGACATGGTCTAAAAATAGACTTTGCGCCAAAAATAGCCTGTGGGCCCACTTAGTGAAGGCGACTTCTTTTCACTAAGCTCCATCTTCTTGTTGCATTTTCAACAATCATATGTTATGTTTTAGGGAGATTCCAACGAGGATATGTTCAAAGTGAAGGTAATGCACAACAATTCACTCCAAAGGATTTATGAAAATGCTCTTCATTAAGATTTTGGAACCTTTATAAGTAAATGTTTTAAATCAAAAACCAATTACATTTGGGGGAAATTGTTTATATGGTGTTTATTTAGGGATTATAATTTTATGAATTCTTCATAAGTATTATTTTACAATTTATGTCTATATTTTTAGGATTTAGGCATTGGTCATTTCGGATCAATGATACTTTCCATTGCTTGTTTATAAGGTTAATAATCCTAAAGGTAGACCACTTTTAACCTATGAGGGTTGGTTCTCGAACCTTCCTGCCCCACCCTCCACATGTACCTGTGGGAAACTTGCCACATGGGTTTACCTCCGCGGTTGATCTACGCCAACCTTATCTGACGACTCAAGATTGCTGAGGCGTGGTTAGGGTAACGACCCCAGGGGAAGCCAGGAAGACCCTGTCATTTGCTTTGTGATTCGGCTAAGAGAATAACTCTGCAACCAGTTCACCACTGGGGTTACAGATGCAGGTTCTCGGATGGTTTTCTACGGTCGCCAAGCTCGGTAATACCTCTGCTCATGATTATGAGTCTTAACTTCTTTCCTTTCCTTCATCTTTCAAGCAGTGACCCTGTCATACTTTTTTTGTTGCATCAACGAGGAGGTTTGCTTCTTCCTTTTGTCTTCACCATCACGGGTCTATCCATGACGCACGATGTTCGCAGTCTAGAGGTGACAGATTCCATCACCTCGCTCGACTGGGTTGAGACCTCGTTCATGAGGGTTCAGATTCACCAGGGCACCTCTGCATTCCTCTACCGACAGAGGTATGTACTCAGGTTTAGCTTTTCCTCTTAAAGAGTTTGGAAACCCTAATTCAATTTTCTCTTTCTTGCAGGACTCCGACAACTCTCAAAATGTGTGGTTCAAAAGGAATGCAGTGCCTCTGATGGTTCTCGAACCTTCTTGCCCCACCCTCCAGATATACCTATGGGAAGCTTGCCACATGGGTTTACCTCCGCGGTTGATCTACGCAAAGCTTATTTGACAAATCAGGATTGTTGAGGCATGGTTAAGGTAATAACCCCAGGGGAAGCCAGGAAAACACCGCCATTTGCTCTGTGATTCGACTAAGAGAATAAATTTGCAACCAGTTCACCATTGGGGTTACAAATGCAGGTTCCCAGATGGTTTTCTACAGTCACTAGGTCTGGTAATACCTCCGCTCATGATTCTGAGTCTTAACTTCTTTCCTTTCCTTCGTCTTTCAAGCAGTAACCCTGCCATACTTTTTCTGTTGCAACATCGAGGAGGTTTGCTTCTTCCTTTTGTCTTCACCATAAAAAATGTGAGTGTATCCATGACATATGACGTTCGTAGTCTGGGGGTGACAGATTCCCCCACCCTGCTCGACTAGGTTGAGACCTCGTTCACGAGGGTTCAAATTCACCAGGTCAACTCTGCATTCCTCTGCCGATAGAGGTATGTACCCAGGTTTAGCTTTTTCCTCTTAAAGAGTTTGGAAAGCCTAGTTCAGTTTTCTCTTTCCTGCAAGACTCCAACAGCTCTCAAAATGGGTGGTTCGAAAGAAATGCAGTGCCTTTTCCATCTTCAACCATAGGTTGGAATTCTAAGGCTAGATATAACCTTTGTCTGTTGGTTAGGAAAAACTTACAATTCTAGGTATTATTGTGAAACCCTTGTAGGGGTTCTGTTTGAGTTCAGTTTTCACAACCGAATATGTAATAGACTACTTGTTATGATTTAGTCTTCGATGCCACAACTTCTTGGCGTTGCCATTTAATTGTATTTCTAAATTTTAACCTAGATCCAGTGTAATTTAATTATGAACTCTGCATGAATGTGTTTTTTTGTTCTAAACATTTAGATCTCATTTAATCTCCACTGCAAAGGCGAACTTCACCCCTCTTTACCAGCACGTTAATTGACTTGTTTTCATCATATTATTCTATGTTTTCACTTCTATAGTGTATACGTAGTACATACTTAAACCTGAAGTCGACTTATATGATTAGTTGTTTCACTGCATAATATTTTCATTTTCAAATCGGTGGCTAGGTAATAGAGGCTTCATTCCTCAGCATTCTCTATTTTTTTTTGAAATTTTAATCCCTTATGTTAAAGGAATTATGTCTAGTAAAGTTCAGAACAATTTTAGTTTTTAACTAGCCTGTTTCGAAAAACGTTTTCCTTCACTTCGACTGTACCTTAGTTTGCAGCCCAACAAACCTTGGCTCTTTGGTCTGCAGATTTCCCAGGGTTTGGAAGTCTTTCTCTACCTATTAACAGTACTCTCTTACATGTTTAATGTTTCCAGAATGAACAGTTAGTTGAACAACCTGTGGGTTGCCATGGACCCTTACCCTTGATAAGGGTAGCATTGTTTTTACAACGACTTATTATATGAGTTCTTAATCAACTATTTAGACAGGCCTGGAACGGTAGTTGTCCAACTAGAAACCCTTCCAGTTGCACTGCTGCTACAACAGGTTTAATGTAAATTCCCTCTACGATTTCTGTTTTAGTTTACATTTAAGACACATTTGTACAATCTTATAATTGTGTAAGCTATAATCATCAAGGAATTACACATTACTTTTCATAAACAAAATTATTTACATGCACTGTAATTACCCAGAGGTAACTATCTGCTAAGTAATTTAATCCAGTAATATATATCGATACTTATCTGTAGATTTTTCTGATACTAATATAAGAGGTTTTAACACATTCCTTTAGCATGAACAAAATTCTCATTATATTTTTCATAAACAAAACTTCTATTAAATTAAGTTCTACATAAATTGTTCAACACTACTGTTCAACAACTAATTAGTTCAGTAAATATTATACTTATCTGTAGAGGCCTCTGTCAAACCAGAAGAAAGAGAGGTCGCCACTGCGGCCCTGGGCGAGATTGAGCTCCGGGTCAACTTCGTCAACGCCATCGATGACGAGATCAATGTTGGGGTGGGCATCAAGCTCCTAGAGTGGGATGCCCAGAGACGTGGCTTGCTCAGCAACATTTACCAACAACATTTGAGGCAATTCTGTGCAACAGGAAAAACGGTGCAGAAAATAACATAAGAAACTAACCGAAACTAACTATTAGGTTTTTTTCTTATCTTAACTATTCATCCAATGGTTTGGAACTTTTCAATCATCTAACATCTGATCGAATGGTTTAGACAAGTAAACAGTGGCAATTGGGGGAGTTGATTTCAGAGGGGAACGCCTTACGACGTAATTACTTTTAACTTTTTATTATTATTTGAGCCAACATTTAAATGTTTACATTGATCCCCAATATCACCTTTTTTTTCTTAGTTTGGCCGACATTTAAAATTGTTTACATACTTATATTACATCTAAACATCTAACCTATACGGGGTTGTAGAGCGCCTCTCGGTGCAACTAACAAAGAGGATATTGAAGGTAGCTCCAAAAAAACTTCATCAACGATAGGAGTGAAGAAGCCAAAGGGCATGGCCAACCACTTAGAAAGGCATTCTTTAGATTTGAAGTTTGTTTTACATATATTAGTTTGCTTCAATTGGAACGTAGTGGTAGCATGCCTTCAGCTCAATCTTAGAGATCTATAGGAATGAAGAAGCCTCGTAAATTCAATAGATCTACAAGGTTACAGTTGAAAGTCTACTCTAAGAGATTGGAGTGATGGCCAAAGTCTGGAAATGTATTTTGTGTAACGTCTGCAATTATCATTATTTGTGCATAAATAAAATTCCTTTAATTTATAGCTAAGATCTTAGAGTTAAGAAGTAGAGGATACTATATGTTAAGACATGTTGTAAACTATCACAAGACAAACCTTTGGACCCAATAATAGTTGACTTAGAGGGAGTTTGGAATTGAGGAGGAGTATGTTGTTCAATGACAAAGATGCACATGCATTTTGAAATATAACAATAGAAGAATTAGAGAAGAGGAAGATCAATTGGTATGGTCCTTAAACCTATCAAGGATTATGTTCCAGAATTAGGATATGAAGTTTTTGTCGAAGAAGGAGTAGAGTAACAACAAATATGGTGGCCAAAAATGTTATGGAAACTAAAGAGTCCAACCAATTCCAAAATTTTCATGTGGATCATTGAATTTTTTTATGGAAATTGTAGGAATGAAATGGAAATTCCTATAAGTCTTTGGTATGATCATAATTCCTTGATACACAAAGTTTCTCTAACTATGGTCTAGTGCTAGTAATTCCAATATTTTCCCAATTCTTCTAAGTATGTTCCTTGATCCTTTCCATCAAAAGATCTTACGTTTTCTTTTGTTGGGGTTGTTATCACTTGTAAGGAGTTTGCTTTAAATCACTTAGTAAGCATCAAGGAGGCTCCCCCTTGGAATGAGGATATTGTTTGTAAATTTTGTATGATTCATGGGTATTTATCCATATATTATAGAAATTCCTGAGAGTTCCTCATGCTTGGAAACTTCTACACATCCTTTAAGAGTTTCAATAGTTATGATGTACAAAAATAGTTAGATAGTTCATCCTTGTCTCATTCCCCTTATGTACTTGAATAAAATGCTTGATCTCCCATCTAGTAGGACATTGTTTAAGACCTTAGAATGTAGGCCTTAACCCACTATATGAACTTTTATGCAAACCCAAAGCTACCCACGACTTCAAGTAAGAACTCAAAATCTCGTCCAATTTAAGGTATCGGTCATATCAAACCTTTTTCTAGTCACATATTTTTTTTTTTCTCACAGGAAAATCAAACTTTTAATAAGGAAATAAAAATTTACAAAGTAGATGCAACAAAGCATTCAAAACCAAACTGTGAATCCACCATATGCAAAAAGTGAAATCACAACATATTGAGGAAAGTGGAAAGTGCACTTGCTCAATACTAATAAGCATATGAAGTACTATAAACTGTAAACATAAACCTGGATCTCTCTAAACATTCGGAAAAACAACCCATCAACAAAAATATAAAGTAGCAGTTTTGAGATTAACCAAGTGCCCCACAATCATATACAAACAGAGACATGTCAACTAAAAGGAGAGAAAAAACACCAATGGAAATTGTACTGCCCCACAACAAAAAGCTTTAGAGATATAAAACCATATACAAAAAACAAAGCCATTAAAAGTATGGAGGCTCATCCGACTCGTTGACCCACCCATTGTCAGAGTTAATTATATGCCAGGAGTCTAGAGCCTGATGTATACCTTTTTAGAAAAGTAATCCGCTTCCACGTTCCTTTCCCTGTAAATGTGACATAC
This sequence comes from Pinus taeda, assembly GCA_000404065.3. NCBI lineage: Eukaryota > Viridiplantae > Streptophyta > Pinopsida > Pinales > Pinaceae > Pinus > Pinus taeda. The sequence goes on along the minus strand of APFE031111955.1, from coordinate 66,364 downwards.
AGAGAAATCAACAAAGGTTGATTTAATAAAAGAAATGTCTTCTAATATAGGAATCGATGTAAGATTTTGCTAGCGCTGCACATTGTTTGTCCAATTTATCACATTCAGAGAGTCACCAAAAATCTGTACTGAATCAATCCCCAACTATCTTAGCCAACATAAAAAGATTTTCAGAGTTTGTAATTCTACATAGTTGTTCTAGTCACATTGTCGTTTTCTATTTCTTGGACCATTATGTTGCTTTCTCTAATGATTCTAATCCACTTATTCTTGAGATGTTAAACTCTACATCAATTGTTTAAATCTAGAGAAAATGATCTTTGATGCAATATCATATTATATATTATAAAAGGAGTTTGGTTGGATGAGGCAAACCAATCAAATTTCACCCTTGTGTAGTCAACCACATAACAAGCCTAAATCTCACTTCAAGGTTTCTCTTGCAACAAACACACATGAAATAAAGAAATGTAGGAACTAACATTGAATACAATGTACATTATATTAAACATAATCAAAGAGTACAAGAGATTCACATAAAACAAGGTCAACTCATTATCATTATTATACAACATTCAAAATATTATAACATTATTTTAGGCAATGTTAAGTCACCTCCGACTCTGTAATATAAGACTCGATCTCAACCTCTCATCCATAAGGTTTGTCTAACTCACCAACTTGCTCCACACCTTTTTCCAACAAGTGTCAACATGCTAACCATCTCTTTTGTCTATCCCCACTTTTTATCTCTCTTGAGCCAACACTCTACTAGTCCTTGATTTATATTTTGGATTATGGGACTCATCTTACAAGTGTCACCTCTCAAGCACTGCCCTCATTTCTTTGATTTCCTTCACTTTACATCCTTTAGTGGCAACAATCCATCTTCACCCTTTGACTCTTGGCATTCCTTATCCATTCCAACCTACCTTAACTACCAATCTATAATGGTCCTCTTCATCCTGATCTTGACTTATTTGTTCTTTGATCTTAATGAATTTTCACCTTCCATCCACACCTATTTCTTTTTGTGCAATAGGTGTACTAACTATATAACTACATCAATACTCCATCTTCCCTTTTTGTGCTATTCATTTTTCACTTGCATATTGTGCATTTCTTTTTAGTATAACCCTGGATATTCTTATATTGCTATCCTCTGGGATGAGTGTGAGGATGGATATATTTAATTCACTCCAGACTCTACTTTGTTTCCTTTATTTCATCAACATGTTTGAGTAGGTCCTTAATGATTATATGACATGCTTACCTGTATAAGTGAGTTGAGAATCCATCTATTTTGGAGCTTTGTATAATTCCATGCTCCATGTTTCTTTTGTCATTTTACTCTGTAGAGATTGTTTCAAGTAGAGCATTTATCTTTAAATTAAGAGGTCCTTGAAGTGAGAAAACACACAAATATAAAAATTACATTTGATGCATTCAAATGGATGATTTTAGGGGTACTATTTCTCACTCTCCTAGAGCTGGGTGACTGAAAATATTTGGTGTTCATGTTCCCTACTTATAAATAGAGATTTCTTAATAGTAACTTTCAACACCCTTTTTAATCTTTTTAAACCTCGATAACGTTTTAGTTTTTTGTCAATAAATTTATTTATTTATTTTTTTCTATTAAGTCTTCAAAATATTACAATGAGTATTCCAACATACTATTGCTCTCCCAACCTCATTCTGACTGGATTTGTTGGCCAGGAGAGATGCAAAAACTGATTAGAAACGCTTTACATAATTTCCATAAATAAAAAGACCAGATAACCCAAAAGACAAAAAGGATAAGTAGATACCCAACAATCATCACAAATTAAGGGGGAACATCATGTGCATGACTAACACCTGGAGCTGCAGGAGGTCCTGGATCGCTATGAAGATGGAATTCCATGTGAGCAAAGCATGTCTCCATCATGTCAAGATGGTCATTGGTACGCCTCTGACTGCAACACAAAGAAGCCAAACAATCTATCATATCCCATTGGTTTTGTTGCAGGTCATTCATAAAAGCAATGAATTCATTTCAATCATCATGCCTTTGTTGATGCATTTCCTCCATAGTTTCCATGATACTTCTCATTCACATGTCAAGGGAAGCCATAGATGGTGGTTGGTCCACATGCCCTGGCGACGACACTTGCCCCTAGGCCAATTCCTCCTCCACCACATCACTCACTGCCCCTTCTTCCTCAACGACTTCCACTTGCACACCCCTGCCCACACAGACTGGCCATGAGGTCCCACTCCCCTTTGGGCTCAACCTCGTTGGCAAAACATCGCAGAGGTTGTTTCCCAATGACCAAAAAGAGCATCAACTGTAGGGTTGACACATGACCCACTCCAATAGGCCTCAGAGTCACCACACCCAGCCAAAAATTTTAACAGCCCACCCCACACATAAAATCATGATATGGACTTTAAATTCCCACCTAACTCGCACACCACAAGAGCACTAAAGTAAAAAATCCCTAGACGAAAAATTATGCTAGGAGAGCCACCACAGTTAGACAAATACCAATTTTCCACAACCCAACCCCTTGACTGTCAATGGAGGGGCACAAAATTACACAAGGGATGACCTACCAACACAAGAAAACAAGTAATATTCTACCACGTGTAGGCCACAAAAATAAACCTACCAAAGCATTGTCAAGCTGACTAAAAGCTGCCTTCCACAGGTCTCTGCAACCGGAAACAACATTGCGACATCCTTGACCAACACCAAACAAGCAAGATGTGAGTACCTCTAGACCCAGTCCCTAAGATCCCACACTTAGCGAGAGGGCTACCAAGCTTGCACACTTTGTAAGAGTCTCCCCACCTCACAACAATGACAAAGGAAAAATTCACTGAACAAGCAAGCATGCACAAATTAGGAGCTTGTGCATACTCATCGTTAGTGATGCCAAAAACAAAAACACTCTCGCCCATGCCAAAGAACCAACACCAACAAAAACAAACAACCTTCCAAGGTTTAGAACGACCAGTCTCCTTCTCAATGATTCTATTCCCCCGCCGCCAATTATCTTATCGTCTTCACTTAACGTCTGCACACATCATCAAAATATGTTTCATCTGCTCCACACCGCCCTCTTAGACCCTGATTATCCACCCCATTAGAGTAAACTTTGATAAAGTTAATACTAAAGGTCAATTTAAAAAAACCCTTCTATTTTATTTGGTGTTTTACTTATTTTGAAGTGTTCCTAATTCATTCTTATTTGCAAAAGGTTTTCTTTCTACCCCTAATTGATTCTTTAAACTTCACTTTTAACCCCTCCTCTATACCGTTCATAAATTTAAAACAAATTGAAATTTTATCTTAAATATTCAACCATAAAGATAAAAACCACGCTGAGTTGTATTTAAATAAACTTATTCTTAAAAATAATACTTAAAACTATCATAAAATTAAAACTCAAGACTTACTTTTTCATAAAGATTTCGTCAAATCTCTCATCTTTGAAGATTGTCAAATTTTCACGTCTCAAATCTCATTTATTAACATTACAACCACTTTCTCATTATTATAGACGAATCTTCCCATTTTTAGCTTAACACAAAAAATACTAGTTATAAATTCTAATCTCTTACTAATTCTGTGAATGGATCTGTGATGTGGGTGCCTTCTATCTTTTCTTTGGTTGAAGTTTAATGTTTTAGTGTGATTTTACGTTGAAGCAAGTTTGTCGATGATATCAAATAGTTTTTCCGTCAAATTTTAGTTTGTTTTTTAGAGGTGTACTTATAATGATTATTTTAGGTTTTGAAAAAAAATATTGTTGCAAGTATAATTAAGTTGATATAGTATTTATTTTGGAATATAATTTTAAAAAAAATAATTTAATTATCGATAATTTTTATGAAATATTTTAGAATATTTTTAATAATAATTACAAATCAAAGTAAACTAACAAAAATGTTTATTTTAAAATAATATTTTCAAAAATTAAATTTCATTATCTATAATTCTTAAGTCGATGGTGAGGATTTAACCTACATAAAATATTCTAAAATATTCTTAGTAATAGTTATAGATCAAAGGTTATAAAAAATGCCAAGGTTAGCTCAAGTGGTTTAGAGTTAGACTTAAAGTTCTTTGATATTGTTGCTAGTTGTTGTTGATCATTGGTTCAACTCTCTTTGATTCCCTTGGGGCAAGGTCCGTAACTAGGGCTCACGATTTACCAGGTTTATCCAAATATTCAATTTAACTATTAATAATTCCTAGGTGGATGGTAGAGATTTAACCTTCATGAAATATTCTAGAATATTCTTAGTAATAGTCATAGATCAATGATTATCTAAAAAATAGTTATGCCTTTTGTGCCCTTTTAATTAAATTTATTGCTTTTAGGCACGTGGTATTACTAGTAGGGGTTTGAAAAATAACAGCAATTCCATCCAACCACCCTAAATAACCCCAATTGACTTTGCTTTTCAATGTATATATGTTTAACTTATATATCAATTGGTTTTATAATCGAAAATAATATTTAAAATAAAGTTATAATTTTTCCAAGGGAAATCTCTACGTGTTATGTAGATATGTCATTGTTTACTCATTTTTTTTTAAAGAATATGTTAGTATCATTCCCTTGTATAGGTTTATCAATAAGTATGAAAATAGAAGCTTTTGGTATTTCTTTTTTAATAAAAAAAGATTAAACCATCTTTTTTTTCCTTATTCCTAGTCCATAGATATGGATTTCATTACTCACTTTTTCAAATTCAATGTTCATATGCTTCAAACAATGTTGACGATGAATGGAATGCCTTATTTTTATCATGTGCTTTCTGTTGGTCTTTCTCCTTAGACAATTTTTTTGGGAGGGAGGGAGCAGTGGGGTTGTGGCTAAGATCCTGTACTTTTGAAGTCGAGGTGAAGATTGTATTTCTATCTCTGGTTAACTTTTGGCCACTCCATTATCATAAATTTTGTTGAAGATATTATTTTTTATAAAGGATGTATGGTAGCTAAGCCACATACTTTAGTGACTAGTGCTTTGTTGTTTGTCTTCCCAAGGGTCACTTGCATCTTAATTTTGTGGTTTTTTGTTTTCCTTTTTTGAAAGGGGCCTATTTTCTTCTAAGTCTCCCTTGATCCCTACATGTGTTCGTGGAATTCTCATAGATCTAATTAAGAGTGTCAAACTTTGATTACATTTTTAGCTTAACCTACTTTGGAGAGGTCCTTGCTATTAATTCTACCTCTTTTCATATAATTAATTTGCAATATAGCTCTTAGCTTTGTTGCCTTTTTTTATCTCTTAAATTGAGATTTGAATTTTTTATGATCTATTCATTATATTGATTGGAAAACATTATGCATAGTCTAAAAATTGTGCATAAACCTATTCTTCTATCTTTAACTTTCTATCTCTAATCCTATTTTTAACTTTACACCTTTATAATTTTTTTAGATTAACCTTTACATAGATATAGACATACACATTTTTCAAACTAAGATTCACCACTATATTTACCTTACTTTTTTAGTGTTTCAAAAACATCACCATTTGAAATTTAATAGAAGGTGAGCAAACTTAGAGGTCTCACTTTTGAATTGAAATTGGGAATCCAATATTTTTTTTTTCCAAAAAGAGGTATGGGAGAAAAAATCAAATGAATATTTTTCACGTATTTATGAATGTAATCTCTAATAAACCAATAACCACAAACACCCTAATAAAATTCAAATTAAACATTTAGTAACATAGAACTAGCCAAAACTTATGATAACTAATAAAACTAACACCCTAAAATAAGCTTCATCTATTTATATACATTTTGCCGGACTTTAAAATACATAAGCTATCCCACCAATGAAATCCCAACAAGATTTACGCTTTAAGAAAAGGTATAATGGACCCTTCTTAAAAAAATAACACCGAATTTGTCCCAACCATCGCTCAAGGATCCAAGTCTCAATAGCTATAAGGTTTGGCTACGACCTCGTCATCCCTAGAATTAGGGAACGCGACGATCCGTGTCGTGGGGAGGATCGAGCCGTCGATGATGGGAGAAAACGGACGGTAAAGATGAGATATGCACGAAACATCGAAATTTGAAAAATGCAAGGAGTGGTGTTGTGGGTTGGATAAAAGGATGACCCGTGGTTGAGGGGAGGCATTCACTTTCGTCGTTGTTGTTGAAGTGGTAGAGATATTTGCAGAGATGGCCCGAACAAAGCAGACTGCCCGTAAATCAACTGGTGGCAAAGCACCTCGAAAGCAGCTCGCGACGAAGGCAGCGAGGAAGTCTGCACCAGCGACGGGAGGGGTGAAGAAGCCTCACAGATTCAGGCCCGGCACTGTTGCTCTTCGGGAAATTCGAAAGTACCAGAAGAGCACCGAGCTGTTGATCAGAAAGCTACCCTTCCAGAGGCTTGTAAGAGAGATTGCCCAAGATTTCAAGACAGACCTCAGATTCCAGTCCTCAGCTGTGGCGGCATTGCAAGAAGCGGCAGAAGCATATCTTGTGGGTCTGTTCGAAGACACTAATTTGTGTGCCATCCACGCGAAGAGGGTCACCATCATGCCGAAAGATATTCAGCTTGCTCGCCGTATCCGTGGAGAGAGGGCATAATCATTTATAATTTACATTTCACTGTTACTATCAGTACCAATGGTGTGTTTTCACACCACCATTTTCTGTTTCTTAAAATTTGTTTCTCCCTTTTCTTTGCTTCTCTGGTTCTTGGAAATTCTATCTACGATTTTCTGATCTTCTGCTTGCAGAGGTGCAGAGGAGTAAACCAATTTGCTTCTAGAGCCATTTTTAATAAAAATGTTTAATTTTCCGCCGCCTCCTGTAGAGGCACAGATTAAAAAAAGCCCAATTTTTTTTCTATAAAAATGCTAAAGACCCAAGTTGATAGTATGATTGTCCTTGCTGATAGTTCTGGTCACTGACATAGTCCCACTTTCTGATTTTAGTGTGAGCATGGCATTGGAGTTTGGTTTTCAAGGGCGACTATTAGTTTGTCGATGATTGCACCAACATTTTTAGGTTAAAGAGGCACCATTTCATTGGTTTCTGATAGTCATGTCACTGACATAACTCTCTCATAGTCATGTCAGTCACATAAATATTTTATAACGTAGAATTTGGTAGTATACTATATATACCTGAGCCGTGATCATTGAGTTTACTGTGGCAAAACCAGAAAGATCTATAAGTGGGCTGAATGTGTTCCAATAGTTTATATTTAAATTTTAGGACTGCAGATTTATTAATTTTGTGTGTCTTTTAAAAAAGATGATGTTTGATTTCTTCTTTTTCACCCTGAAGGCTTTTCTTATTTTTCAGTATTTCTGAAAAGAAAGCGATAATAATATCGATCCTTATCTGGCACAATAAATTTCCTTGCTTCATTAATCCAAACCTTGGTCAAAGAGTTCGGTGGCAAGTAATTGCTTCTTGATTTATTTACGGTATTTACTTTCGGAGGATAATTCTGTTAGGGGTGCCTTCAAGTATTTCAGTTTTCCGTTCCTGCAATATAGATTTAGTTTTCAGTTTCTGCAATATATATTTAGTAGGTGGCTGCATTCAAATATTTCTTGTATCTACTAAATCTGTATTGCAGAAACTGAAAACTGAAAACATACATTAATTTTATCTATTTACGGAGGTATTTGTACCTACTTTATATATGTCTTGTACCTACTATAAATGTATGTTTTCAGTGTCAATATGTCTTGTACCTACTTTATATATATGTAGAAATGTATGTTTTCAGTTTCAATGAATCAAATGAATCATTGTGGAGTACAGTGTAGCACTCCGATGAATTTTTAAACTCTTTAAAGATTGGCTGGGTGTGAGGAGGCGTTTAAGCAATGGTTGTTTTGCTGATTTGCGAGTCTGGAAACTATGAACAAACAACAAATTGTTTATCTCTTCTGCACCTCCAAAAGCATCCATGTGATCACCGACGATCCACTCAACTTGCGGTGATGCTCTCTTGTAAGGTTGACGAGGTCCGATCTGTTGCTGCAGGTATTAATCGTGACCCTGTTTAAATAAGTTTCTCGAGTTTAATTTCAAACCCTCAACAAATTTGCTGTGATTTTTTCAAATATTTATCAATGGCAAGCTCATTGAGATTGCCACGAGATTGTTGCAATCAGAAACCTGGAGAACATGCGCATACATGGAAACCTGTAAAGATTTTCTCAAATAATATTTTATAAAATACGTAGACAGCAGGGTTCGAACCGACGCCTTTGCCCTTCGGACCAGCGTTGATTTGTGAATGGTCCCCTGTTCTACAGTCATTGAATCATCAATAAAGGAGGCGTGCTGTCAAGACACTTGCCGCGGGTTTTAAATCAGAAACTCTCCTGACACACTAAGTTTCTGTGTTGATGCATGGTGAATTGCAAAGCAGAGGTTAGAGAAAACTATAGGCTCTGTACTGGCGTATGTTTTATTGGTTTTTCTGTAATGGGTTCTATAATGTAGACATATGGTATAGTGACTTTAAAATTCGATTCAGTATATTGGCTTTTGAATTTTTTTATTGGGGTCATAATATAGATTCTGGAATTATTGTGTGAAGTAGTCCAAATTTGTCAGCATTTGTGGATCAACTTTTGTCTTTCTGGGGTTGCACTGATTGAAATTTCATAGAAGCACAAAAACCGGACTTTGTAAGAAGGGAAAATTATTATTTGCTGCTAAATTTATTTCTGCATATGAATTCATTGATCTCCATAGTAGGTGTTCTGCCCATATGAATTCATCGATCTCCATAGTAGGTGTTGGTGTCCTTTTCCGTGAAAAGGATAATTACCAAGAATGGTTACGGAAAATAAAATACAGGACTTTGTAAGAAAGGGTGAAAATGATTATTTGCTGCTAAGTTTATTTCTGCCAATATGAATTCATTCATTGATTTCTATAGAATTATTTCCATAGAATTCATTGATCTCCATAGTAGGTGTTGTTCTTGGTGGAAAGGAGAAAGGAGAATTAATAGGTGTTGTTCTTAGAATTCATTGATCTCCATAGTAGGTGTTGAACACTTTGGTGGAAAGGAGAAAGGAGAATTAATAGGTGTTGTTCTTAGCGGAAAGGAGAATTATTTCTGCCTAACATGAATTTATTGAATTTATTGATCTCCATAGTAAGTGTTGTAATTCATTGATCTCCATAGTAAGTGTCCTTTTTAGTGGAAAGGAGAATAAGCTGTATAGTAAGTGTTGTTTTTAGTGGAAAGGAGAATTACCAAAACAGCTTGAAGATGCAGTTTGGAGTATAGATAAAAACACATGTATTGATTTCTGCTTCAGTAATAGAAGAGGTAAGTTGCAATATACTTTCCAACACCACGACATTTGAAGCATTAAAAAAGTTAAAATAACTTTTTGACTCCATTCAGAGGTGGAAATCATAAACAAACTATTAAATGTTATAGATGGTGTAAACTTGGTCATATTGGCCTTCATTGTCTCATTCCTCGGGAAAAAAACAAATTATAAACAAATTATTTGATATTATAGATGTTGTAAACTTGTGGTATAATTGTCTTATTCCTTGGGAAAAGATTAGTGAGAAGAAAAAACATGGTTATGAGAAATAACCAACTTTATGACTCCTATTCAAAGCTAGAAATCATAAAACAAATTGTTAGATGTGGTAAACTTGGTCATTTTGGCCTTAATTGTCTCTTTCATTGGGAATAAATTATTATTTGTAAAGATTATTAATTGTCTCACTCATTGCCAAAAGATTAAGATTAGTGGAAAGAAAAAAACAAGACAGTGAGTTGGAAATGATAAATCAAATTGTTAGTTGGAAATCAACTCATAAATCAAATTGTTAGTTGGAAATCATAAAACAAATTGTTAAATGTTATAAATGTGGTAAACTTGATCATATTGGCCTTAATTGTCTCTGTCATTGGGAAAAAATTATTAATTGTCTCACTCATTTGGAAAAGATTTGAGAAGGAAAAACAAGTTAGTGAGAAACAATGACCTCTTGACAAAGGAAAAACATTTGAGTTGACAAAGGAAAAACATTTGAGTCTGCACACTATATTGTTGCAAATTGTAATTTTAATGTAAATGATGTCTTTAACACTATTTTATATAGTGTCTTTAACGCTATTTTATATAATGCGCACATTGTAATTTCAGTGTAAATGACGTCTTTAGCACTATTTGATTTGGCAGTAGTCTATAACGCGACTTTTTGAAAGTTTTTCCGGCGGATTTTTCCGGTCAAAATCCGGCAGCAATTCATTGGAATCCCAAGTTTGATAGCTAGTTTCTGCACAATCAATGGCTCCCAGGGGTTTTGCAAGGCGCTGAATCCAAATATGCAGTTAAAAAACCATTTTAACTGCTAAAAATCAAGATTTAACCTCATTTCTTCTGCCGGATTCTGTCAATGGAATCTCCAAAAAGTCGCATTATAGACAACTCCTTTGATTTGATTTGTGAGATACTTGATATTAGATATTGAGGCCACTTGTGAGGCAAGTTTAAGAAGAGTTTTTTGTTTTGTTTTTGTTGTGATTTAGTGATAATATTGATGGAGTAGTTTATTTCGCTGATAAATCAGTTAAAGGCTTCATAAATTAGATCTATTTGGTTGAAAATATCAATATTTGCTATTAATTTCTACAAATTGTTTTTTACATGCATGTGTTTCAAGAAAATTTGATGTTTTTCATACATATCAAGCAACAAAGGCATTCTATACATATATTTGATAGTATAGTTGAAAACCATAGAGCCTTTGATAATATGATTGTTATACAAACTCTTGAAAGTCCAAGGCACTTCATGTTGTACATTCAATTTTGTTCATTTAATTCAATGAAGCGATATTTTGTTTTTCAGTGTATTGTGGCATGCTCATAACAAAGGCATTCTATATATACATTTGATGGTATAGTTGAAATCCATAGACCCTTTAATAATATGATTGTTATGGCTGGTGTAAAACAAGACAAACCCTTGAGACTCCAAGGCACTTCATGTTCTACATTCAATTTTGTTCATTCAATTCAACAAAGCGATATTTTGTCTTCTAGTTTGTTGTGGCATGCTTGTTTTGGTCATGTAAATTACGATAACATTAGAATTATGAAACAAGAGGGCATTAAAGGGCTTCTTATTGTTTCAAGAAAAGTCACTCCATGTGATTCTTGTATTTTAGACAAACACAATAAACAACCTTTTCATAACTATACTTTTAGAGCTTTCAGGAAGTTAGGTTTCATACACTATGATTTATGTGGGCTTATATCTGTTTTATCTGCCAATAGTAATAAATATATGTTGACTTTTATTGATGACTACTTGAGGATGTCATAACTTTACTTCTAGAGCTTCCACGAAGTTATGTTTCATACACTATGATTTATGTGGGCCTATGCTTGTTCTATTTGCCAATAGTTATATATATACGCTGGCTTTATTAATGACTACCCAAGGATGTGTTGGGTTTATTTCTTGGAAGATAAATCATAAGTTTTTGAAACTTTTACTATATATATATAATTTTTATTTTTATTTTATTTATCGATTAAAAATGAAATTCAATTTAACATTGGCACTCTATGATCTTATAATGATGGTGAATACACATCTTATGATTTTGAAAAGTATTTGCATGACAATGGCATCAAACATCAAACTACAATTCCTCATAATTCACAACAAAATGGTGTTTTAGAACATATGAACAAAACTTTGCTAAATATGGTGAGATTAATGATGTTTTGTAAGAATGTTAAGTTGATATTTTAGGGAGAAGTATCATGAACAAAACTTTGCTAAATATGGTGAGACCAATGATGTTTTGTAAGAATGTTAAGTTGATGTTTTAGGTAGAAGTAGTCCTTTGCGTAGCTTATATTTGCAATCATTGTCTTTCTGTTATCAATAATAAGTCTCTTTATGAAATGTGGTATAATTGTCTTCTTGTTATTCAACATTTTAGAGTTTTTGGTTCTATAAGCTATGCATTGATTCCTAAACATCAATGCAACAAATTGGGTGCCATATGTGACAAATATGTATTTTCTTGGGATTTTCTACTACTTCCAAAGCTTATAGGTTATATGATGAGGAGAACATGAAATTCATTCTTTCACGAGATGTAATTTTTCCTGATTTTGCTATAGATGCTTCCACTATTGATAGACAACTCAGTCATTTGGATATATTTAATTCAATTTTTATTTATTATGAATTCAATAATGATTTTCCAGATCCTAAATGGTGGATTCCTATTTTAGATTAGTTTATGGATTTGCCTTTTGTTCTTTAACATTGGATGATAATAATGTTTCTGCTAAAGAAAAATTGGATGATAGTAATATTTTTGCTAGATCAGAAATTGCGCTTGAAGAGCTTGTTCTTGAGCTCGTTTTTCAAGATGAGCAACCACCACAAGAATCACTATGAAGATCAATTCACATCATGACGTTTCCAAGGAAGTATGATGATTTTGATACATGGAATTCTTCTAAACAAAATAAAGGAAATGAGGAGATGTTACTTCAAGTTCAGGTAACAATTCTCATGATTGTGAATTCACTTTTTCTGCTGTTAATGAACCTTTTTCCATTGAAAGTTTCTAGATGCTCTCATAAAAAACGACACTTGGAGGTTAGTGGATCCTCTTGTTGGTATCAAACATATTGGTTGCAAATGGGTTTATAAAATTAAGTATAAGACAAATGATTCACTTGACAGGGACAAGGAAAGACTTATAACAAAGGGGCATGCACAAAAATGTGTTGATTATACATAAACATTTGCTCCTACAACTAAATGGGGCATGATTAGAATCTCGTTTTCTCTTGCAACTCAAAAGGGATGGAAAATACATCATATCGATGTAAAAACAATTTTCTAAATGGAGATTTGAAAGAGGATGCCTATATGTTTAAGCCAAAGGGTTTTTCTGCCAATGGAAAAGAACAAAATGTATGTAAATTGGTGAAATCTTTGTATGGTTTGAAACAAGCATCCTGTGCATGATATGAAAAGTTAATTGAAAATATTCACAAATTGAATTATAAGCTTTTTGACGTAGATGATGCAACTCTTTTTGTCAAGAAAGTGGAAAGATCATTTATATATCTAGTTGTGCATGTTGATGATTTGAGGATCATAGGGAACAATGATGATCCATCTTAACCCCATATCTATCAAGTATAGAGAATGATCAAATCTCTTGAGGTGCAAACCTCTTTTTTTGTGTTCAAAACTTGAGGAAAGATTTGCACCTTGAGAAATTTGATCCCTCTTGGTGCTTGATAGATCCAGTGTTAAGATGGATTTATGTTGGTTATATATTACTATATAATATCTATATTTATATATGTGTATCCTTTTTATTCCCCCTCTCCCCCTTCATCTCTGTGTCTATTTCCCTCCCTCTCTCCTTCTATCTCTCCCCAATCTCTGTCTCTTCCCCTCTCCCTCTCCCCCCTATCTCTCTCTCTTTCTCCGCCTATCCCTCCTATTTATATATTTGGTTTTCCCTCTCCCCCCACCATCTATATCTAGATCTATCACTATTTCTTCTTTATCTCTTTATCTCACCTCCCCAAACTCTCTCTCTCTCTCTATCTTCTTCCCACTCCCCCCTTCAACTATACATCTATATATCTCTCTCTCCTCCTTTATCCTTTTAGATCACCCCCAAAACATACATATACTCTCCATATTTATCTATCTCTTTCTCTTGCTCTCGCTCCCCCTCCCTCTCTCTCTCTCTCTTCCCCTTCTCTCCCTCCCTCTCTCGCTTTCTCATTCTCTATCTCTTTCCTGCCACTCCTCTTTGCCTCACTCTCTCTCCATCTCTCCCTTTTCACTTCCTTCCTCTCTCTCTCCAACTTTCTCCCTTTATTTATTTCTTCTTCCCTCTCTCTCTCCCCTCCTATAACTCCATCTCTCTCTCCCTTTCTCTCCCACCTCCCTTTGTATCTCCCCATCCCACCACTCTCTCTTTCTCTCTCTACCCTTCAACTTGTTGAATTGTGTAGCTTGGGAGGTAATCCAAGCCCTAGGGTTCAGGGTTTAGAGGACAAATCGCCACAAGAGTAGCTTGTGGGCTTGGAACCCAAGTGTGGGGTTTTGGAACCCATCGTGTTTTTGGGGCAGAACCATGATGGATTCATGACATGTGATGGATGAGGATGACAGTGCTCGGAAATAAGATTCCAATGCATCAAAAATCGTCCGCATCCGAGTTGTCATTAGAGAGATGAATTTTTGAAGTTGACATAATTAATTTAGTTGTCAAGTAGGTCGACTTGATAAGTGTCACTTCAAGTGAGACGCTGAGCCATTGTATGTGTATAAATACAAGGCGTATTGAGGTAATTTAGAGCATCTATATGTGTGCAATACATCTCTAAGTAACCTCTGAAATTTTTGGTGAAGTAAGAGAATAAAGAGACAACGTGGAGATGCCCTAGAAGCAGCGTGGAAGATTTTAGGTGTCTATAGGTACAATGTGGAAGCTTTAGGGCTGCTTGGGTGTTCTTGCAGGGCAGAAAGGCCGAGATTTTTGGGGGTGTTTGTGGATCTTTTTGGGGGGAGAAAAGAAGTGAGAAGTGATTGTTTTGGAGGGCTATTAGGGTGCTGCAGACATTGAAGTAGGCCGGAGGCCTAGCCTCTCCAAAATAGGCTAGCATTGGGGTGTTAAGGGCTATCATTTGACCAGCACAACAACCCACAAGGAGGCCATCTCACCTTGCCTAGGCTGCAACTAAAAGGAGGCTATTAGGGTGAATTTTGAAGGGCTGTTGCAACATGCACTTGCCCTAACTAGAGACAACAAAACAACAATATGCAAGCAGACTTGGAGCAACGTTTGGAGGTGTATTGGGTAAAGAAGTGACCAGTTTGGATCAGATAATAGTGCAACATGTTGGAGCCAATTGAATGACATTCTGAGGTTGTGTAATATCTTCCTAGGTGCAGATTCGACAGTGATGAGATTGGGTGTCAAAGAGTTGGTTGGAGGGTAGCGTGTTGGCTACCCAAAATATCCCTATACGAGCTATCTTGAAGAATGAAGAGCAGTTGAAGGTTGGGTGAATGACGGTGCTGAAGTGCAACACTTTGATGGACTAAAGTTGTTGCTAGCGTGGTAGATTGGAGCTCGAGAATTGGCCAACCCAGAGAGCAGTTGATGAGCCCGTGTTTATTGTAGCAGACGTGACTTGCAGCAGTGACAGGAGGCAACCCTCCTGAAGTCTCGATGTGTAGTGGCCTTGAGGGACTAAGGCACCGCTAGTGAGCAGTACGGGAGCGAATGACCGACAAGACTAGATATGACATAGAAGTTGCGCAACCAAGTTTGTCATTGTATCTTGTAACCATAGATTGTTGCACTACTCGCTTCTTTTTTCATCCTGTCATCGCTCAATTTGGTGTCCTGAAACAATTGGTATCTAACCATGGCACATATTTTGAGAATGCAGTTTGGCATGATCTTGCCACTTCAATGAAAATATGATGTGGACAATGGAAGACTTCAACTCCAAGATAATAGTGAAGTAATCCCAAATCTGTCATCTTAAAACCTGCATGTAACTCTTTTTTCACCTGTGCAATATGATCATCATGGTTGCCAGTAAGGATCAAATCATTTACATACATAACAAGAATTACTAGATATTTTCCCTGTTGACGCACATACAAAGTATCATCAGATTCACTTCGTTTAAAACCAACTTTCTTAAGGCATTTATCCATCTTTGCATACCAAGCTCGGGGAGCTTGTTTTAATCCATATAAAGCCTTGATCAATTTGCAGACTTTATGTTCTTGTCTTTCAATTTCAAAACTTAGCGGTTGGGTCATATATACTTCCTCCTGTAAATCCCTATTGAGAAAAGCACTTTTCACATCCATTTGATGAACTTTCCATCCTTTCTGAGTGGCCAATGCAAGTGTTAATCAGATGGTGTTCCATTTAGCTATAGGAGCAAAAGTTTCCTCATAATCAATGCCTTCCTGCTGTGCAAAACCTTTTGCAACATGTTGTGCTTTATACTTTTCAAGTTCTCCCTTCTGATTATACTTAATTCTATAAACCCATTTGCATCCTATGGGTCTAACATTTGATGGACAATCAACAAGTTTCCAAGTGTTGCTATCAATTACTGCTTGATATTCTTCAACCATAGCCTGTTGTCATTCTTTATGTTTTACTGCTTCTTTGTATGTGGAAATTTTCAGTAAAATTATGTGCTATCAAGGCAAAATTGCCTTCATTTCTATGTGCCCTTCTGGTGCCTGTTTTATTTTGCTCATCAGGCTTTACATCTTTCAAAAGTTGAACTGCCCATTTTGCTAGTTGGTGCTCACTTATTTGCGTTTCTTTAAAATCTCCATCATTGTAAAGAGGATTAATATAAACTGATGTTCTTTGTTCAGGTGAAGAGTTTGGAGAATCACTGTCAGAAGAACTACTGCTGCTTGGAGATGCGGATGAACTGCTAGAAGACCCATATGATGTTGTTGATGTAGATGCCTGGATGATTCATCTTCAGAGGAAGGAAAATCAAGTTCATACCAATTTGGTGAAGTTGGTTGACTTTGCATTTTTCCATTTCTTTTACTTCCCTTAGTTTCTAACTTGTGAAGAAGATTTTTGATTTCTTCAGCACTCTTACTCTCAGTTTCATCAAAAATGACATCTGTGCTCACAATGAATTTTCCATTGGTCAAAAGACGATACCCTTTCTTCTCATCAGAATAGCCAATCATTGTGCATTTTAAACTTCTTGAGTCAAACTTAGCTCGTTTTTCTTTTGGAACTAAGGCATAACATACTGATCTAAAAACTCTAAGATGTTTAACTCGAGGTTTGAAACCAAACCAAGCTTCATAAGGTGTGATTCCGTCTAAAGAAGCAGTTGGAGATCTATTTCTTAAGTAGACAACTGTGTGTATTTCTTCTACCCAATATGTTGGACTTAACCTCTTGAAAGTTAACATGGATCTCGCCATTCCTAACAAGGTGCGATTCATTCTTTTGACTACTCCATTTTGCTATGGAGTGTAAACATTAGTAAGATGTCGTCTTATGCCATTTTCACTGCAATAAGTTTTGAATTCATTTGAAGTGAATTCTACCCCATTATCCGTCCTGAGAGTACCTATCCTTTCTTTGACTTCATTTTCAACAAGTTAGCGAAAAGTTTTAAACTTATCAAATGCTTCTGACTTGTTCTTCAAGATGTAAACCCAAGCCATTCTACTGAAATCATCAATGAATAGTAAGAAATATTTGCAACCACCAAATGAAGTTTGTAGTGGTCCACACACATCACTGTAAACTAGTTGTAGCCACCTGTTTGCATGCTATGAACTTGTTGGAAAACTTTCTCGACTTTGTTTGCCATAAATGCAAGCTTCACATTTTTCATTTTCCCTTTTGAAAGTGGGAAGTCCGTTAACCATCCCTTGTTTCTACAATTGAGAAAGACTCTCAAAATTTAAATGTCCATATCTTACATGCCATAGCCTTACAGGTGAAATACCTGTAGTCACTGCCTCCGCAAAATTAGAATGCCTTGGAATAACTGTCCCTTTCATCCTTAACAGTATCCCATCTTCATAACCTGTCATGACAGTTTTCAAACTTTGTTTGACTAAATTAATCTTGACTAAACCATCTTCCATAATCACCTGATGTCCTGCTTGTTAAATCATGACTAAAGAGAGCAAATTTTGCTTAAAAGTTGGTGCATACCATACATTGGAAATCATTTTTTCTCCAATGCCAGGGAGAAAAACTTTAACTGCTCCTTTTCCATAAGGAGTATGTTTTGTGTCGTCTGCAAGAAAAATGGAATTAAGTTGGCAATCTTGAAAATTCCAAAAAAAAATCACGTCGACAAGTCATGTGCTGAGTTGCCCCGGAATCCAAGATCTAGGCATCTTCATAATCACTTCTAAGATGGGATGAAAGTTGTTATACTGGTGAGGAAGTAAAAACATATTCTGAGTTATCATCATCTTGATCATTTGCAAATTGCGCTGAATGCTGCTGAAACTTGGGAATTTTATTAAGTGAAGTTCGACAATCTTCAGCGTAATGGTCAACTTTGTTACATCTTCGACACACAATTTGACTTAAGTTTCTTCCTCTTCCTGAAGATTGTCCTCTGCCTCTGCTTTGACTTTTATTTTGAGATTGTCTTCTGCCTTGATTATTATTACCTTGAAAATTTCCTCTTCCTTGGTTGTTTCCTCTACCTTGAAAGTTACTCCTTCCTGAACTGTTGCCTCTGTTAAAGTTGTTTCCTCTGCTTTGGCTTTGACCTCAACTTTGTGCTGCTTGATTCTGATTGCCTTTGCCTCTGCCTCAAGAACTATCTGCTGATGATTTACTAGTGCTGGCCTATGTGAGAAAAACATCTTCACCAACTTTCTTCTTCTTCCCAAAGGTTTTATCATGTTTAGTCAACATTTCACAGAGTTCATCAAACTTTAGTTTCTCTAATTTCCTAGTTAATTGTAGAGTCTCCAAAAAATGTGTGTAGGAAGTAGGAAGTCCAACAATTACAATTGTGACCATAAAGCTATCATCAATTGCTGGAAAACCAGCATTAATGATTTCCTTCCTAATATTCTTAAGTCTTGAGATATATTAAAGTACATCACCTCCTTCAATCAATTTTTGTTGTAACAATTTTAATTATAGATCAACTTTCTTTGATTCAGGCTGAGTATCAAAGAGGTCTTTAAAAGTTTTCAAAGCAGACCATGCAACTGTAGCATTTTCTATATGGACATACATTTCATCATTCATAGAAGATTTAATAAGATCTAAGGCTTTGGCATTCTTAACTTCCCATTTTGCTAGTGCAGTTGTCTCTGTGGGTTTATTCGGCTTAATATCTCCATCACATATACCCTGCCATAATTCATTGTAAATGAGAGTGTTTTCGATGAGATGGTGCCATGTTTGATAAGATTTTGTGCTTTTAAGTTTGTCGAATCAGAAAACAAATTAATCAACTTAGACATTGTAGCATTGAAGCTTTACACCAAGAACCAAAACAGAAATGACAAGATAAACAACACAACACACCACGCAAAAAAAACACGATCTATTAGGGCTTGGCTTTGACCCTCATATAGTCGTTGAAGCAGGAGAAAAATGACTGAGCTTTGCACTTGGCTCTAGTCAATTTCTCAAAAAATTACAAGGTAGCTTTCAAAATTTGACTTTTACAATGATTCTCTTGCAAAACTTGGTAAAAAAAGGTTACCCCCCCTCAAAGTAAAGTTACTTTGAGTTACAATGTCACACTTATCTCTCGAGAAATAAATTACAAAGAAAAAAACTCTTTATTACTCAAAAAATTACAAATTTCAATACACTAAAATACAAAATTTCAAAATATAATTACACCTTATCACTCCATTAAAAAAACTCCACCTTGTCACTTCATTAACTTTAATTTCTTTTAAATCCCTTTTAAAAAAATTTCATCAAATCCCTATTTAAGAAAGTGAATTTCAATCTACTTTTTGAAAGGCACACTTTAAACCATTCATAGAGTGCACATTGTGTCAATGGACTGAGAAATATAATTCAACGAAATTCTTGCACCATTTACAAAATCGCTTGCGTATGGCTGTTTGTGTGAAAACTGAAACTGGCCATATCTCGGTCTCGCCCAAAAATAAATAAAATGAAGAACATTTTTATTCTGCTGGAAACTAGCAAATTGTCAAAGAAGGTAGGTTGGCTCGCTGGCTGGCAATTGCACTGAACAAGGCTGCAGATTTTGAAGCTGAACAAGTTTGCGGATCCTGACGCTGTACAAGCCTGCAGACATAATTTAATTTAAGATGACAATTATTGTACACACCAAACAACGATGCGTTCAGAAATTTGGAAAGTGTTCAGACTTGGAGGCCGCTTCAATACTGTTCAGACTTGGAGGTAGATTAGAGTTGCTGGTAGATAAGACTAAAAGGATACAAGGGAACGCTTTCAAATTTAAGGAAGCAAGCCCAGATCCTCCTGAATTTCTCCACGCTGATCAATGAAACAACGCTACGCTTACAGATCCACGCTTTCCTTTGTCTAATTTGCGTTGTAACTATGTCCACGTACGTTCATAATTTGATGGCAAACCTCCAATTTAGCTATAATTTCATGAATTTGTTTCCTTCTTCATACACGGCAATAACATTTTAACTATGTTTCTTCATTGCACTGACAGATAATACTTGGATTCTCTTTACTCAGGAAATTTCTCAGTGAACGCCTATCGATCTCAATGTTCTACGCATCAATATTCTTCAACTTAATTTCATTTCATGAACGATTTTTACATACCTGCAAAAGAGTAGGACTCTAGGGACGCCTCAATTTTCCTTTTCTGCCCCAGACCGTTCGATCAGGAGCAAGCACTGCAAAGATTTTAGACCTGTACCTTATGTGGAGATTTGCAACGGGCAATTTGAGGTTTCTTCGCTGTGCAGAAGACTCTGAAGTCGACAAATTACAAGTAATTTTTTATATCTGTGCATCTTTAGATCACCGAGCACGCGGCTGCACGCGGATGCCACGAGCATTTCATTTGGTTGCAGACAGTGGGGACTCGTGGAGTCCACGGGCTCTCTCATCTACAGCTGGAATTCTATTGACAACGAGCTCTATGTAGCTTCAACGCAATTTTCAACACAAACAATTCAATGGAATTTGGCGATTGGGAAATGATCTTAATGTGTCTAGAATGCTAATGCTTACAAAACATTGATTTGACACATCACAATTGAATGGAAGCTCCACAATAATACAAATTCAAGACACAACAATTTTGATAATAATTCACAAAATTGATTTTCAGATTTAAAAATCTAAAATCAATGAAATAATAAAATTTCTTCTCGTTTGAGCAAAAAATTTGACAAATTTCTTACTAATCATTCGCTGAACAATTCAATGGAGTTTTCCAAAAACTTGTAGAGCTTGAATCTCCTCCTCAAATCAACTTCAGCATTATTGGAGCTCTGATACCACAATAATGGCAGAAGTGTCCTCATACACGTAATTTTATTAATAAAAAAATAATAATTACATAATTTGATTTTGCAAGAGTTTACCTCCGAACATTCAAACACTCTTGCAATGAGCTATTTATAGGCTCCATGTCTTAACTACCTCTAATTATTGATCACTTATTAAATAACAAGTGTCCATTTACAATAAATGCTATTCAAACCAGCGAGCTAACAAATCTCTTAAAATAGAGCCTAAGATACGACACATTTGGAGAGTCATATGTAGTTACAACAATATACTAATTCTAAATAATTAAACATTCTAGAATAATGATTATTAATTTAATATTTTAAATTAATAATTATTTTATTCTAATTTTATAACCTATGATAAGATTGTATTTTTAGATCATCTAACAAATCATATTTCTATTTTTCATAAAAAGTATATTCGATAATTGTTGAATAAATTTGGAATGCAAGATTGTAATCATGTGTTTACTCCAATAGAGCATAACTTAAAGCTCACTTCAAATGAAGCAAGTGCATTTGAGGATCCAACAAAGTACATGCAACTTGTTGGAAGTTCAAATATTCTTACTACTACTCGTCCTGACATAGTTTTTGCGGTAGGAATACTTTCCAGGTTTATGCATCAACCCTGTGAAGGTCATTGGATTGTAATGAGACAAGTGCTCAAATATTTGAAAAACGCTTAATCGTATGATATCAAATATTCCAAAGTTTCAGACTTCCATCTCACCAGTTTTTCTGATTCTGATTTTGATGGAGATAAGGAGCATGGGGTCTCTACTTTTGGTTATTTGTTGAATATTTGATCAACAACTATGAGTTGGAGATCACAAAAACAATATGTTCCTTATGATTCTGCCACTGAAACCGAAAATGTTGTAGCAACTCAAGTTACAAAACAAATAATTTGGCTTTACAAAATACTTGAAGAATCGCAAGTGAAACAAAAGTCTTTAACTCCTCTATTAATTAACAACTATTCTGCAGTTCAATTGGCCAAGAATCCTAAATTTCATCATAAAAACAAACATATCAAACATTATGTAGAGGCCAAATTCATTCATATGACACATTTTTGTACTTCGGAGCATATCACAAATATCTTTACAAAAGCACTGGAACGTGAAACATTTGAAAAATTTAGAATGTTACTTGGCATGTGAACGTGAAAAGTTTGAAAAATTTAGAATGTTACTTGGCATGTCTCTTCGGATTAAAAGAGGAATGTTAACTATTCCTTCAGGATTACTTTGTACCATATTAGTTAGTTTATAGTTTTACTTTTCTATTAATAAGTTACCGAGACAAAACTCTCTTGTACCTACTTTACATATCTATAAATGTATGCTTTCTATTTCAATGAATCAATTTATCATTGTGGAGTTTATTCATCGGCCTGTTTACATATAACAATGAAATTAAACTACCATTATGATTATGTAGCTTTTGATTCAATTCAATTTTCTACCATTTAGATCAGACTCACATTTTGTTCTCTGTATTATGTCCTTTTCTTTATCTAGAATTTCCTGAAGTTCATGATCCTCCAGATCTGTTTCACTCTGGGTCATTTCTTGGTCCATCTCTAGCTCTGTTTCATTCATCATGGTTTCTTCCTTATCATTAGTATATTGTACTGGAATGTAGTTTTCCCCTTTCTCCTTTTCCTTAGGGTCTTTCTCCGTAGCCTGGTCTTCGTTTGGCATGTCTTCCATCTCTACCAGAGCTTGGAATTTATTCTGACTGGCCTTTTGCCCCTCATTATGTTGTTGCTTTGGTTATTTTTTACTTCCTTTTCCTCTGCTTGATACTTTTTGAAAGTTTTCAGTGTCCTTCTTTGCTTTTAGTTTACTTTTGTCTTCTGCTTTACTGAGAGGGCAGTCTCTGATCAAGTGTCCATGTTCGTGGCATTTACGACATCTGAACGGAATATGCTCATAGTCCACTGTTTGCACCCATTCCTCATCTAAAACTTCCAAGATAACTTCGTCCGGAAGAGCTCCTGAAAGATCCATCTCCATAGAAATCCTTGCATAGGAAGTATATTTACCCCTTCTGGTGGCTTCCGAGGCATTGATAAAATGACCTAGTTTATTGCCTATAGCCACAAGTGATTCATGTTGCCAATAATCCAGAGGTAGAGAAAAAATATTTACCCAGACAGGAACTGAAGTGAAAGTTTCCTGCTCTGGAACAAAGTTCATCACCCAAGGCCGCATATAGAGGCCCGCTGCTGCAAAAAAGTAGGGCCCTCCTTCAAATATTCTATCTTTGTTTTCGATGTTTGTAAACACCACTGTGAAGAAACCCTTTGACCCAAGGTGTAGATCGATACTACCCATAGGTTTCCAGTGGTATTTGATCCAGGTTTGCAAGGCTTTTTCAGTGGGCCATACTCCCATGAATTTTCAAATGATGGCGTAAGTCTCCATATGTTCTCTGTGCTCCTGCAGTGCTGGATTATTTAAAACTACTCTTGGAGTGATTTTCACTCTGGGTTTACACGGTCTTTTTTGTTTAACGTCATCTTTTTTTCCCCCTGGTTTTTGTCTTCTTTTTCCTTGTCCTTTGTGTTACTCTTTTCCTTGGACTCTGCCCCATCTGTCTCCTTTTCCTTATTTTTGATTTTTTCCTCCACTAAACCTCTGACATTACTCAGATGCCAATTGTCTCTGTTGGCCACAACATCTTTGTAGGAGGGAGTGGAGCTCCCTCCTCTGCGGGCCTCCATTAGGGTCAAACTCTGCGTATCTCAGAAACTTTGCACTATTTTTTCGTCTGTTTGGCTCCATGTATATCACATTTCCCTTTTTCTCTATATTATGTCATAAACACGCAATGATATTAAATTGATAAGATTCCATAATTGTTCTTTATGTACTAAAATATTACACCATCTCTTTTTTTTTATTTTTTTTATTTTTTTTATTTTTTATTATGAAAAAACACTTTAAAATTTATATACACATATGATAAATAACCAAACACATTTCTATGTATAACATTTTTACTGTATACAATATGTGTTTTCTTTTATACTCATTCTAGGAAACAAACCCAAATTTAAATTGATAATTTGAACTTAATATATTGGCAATATCATCAATACACTAAAAATAAAATAAAAATTGATCATTATCCACATTTACTCTCTCTCTCTCTCTCTCTATATATATATATATATATATATAGCTGTCTAATGCATAACTGTTCGAAGGAGGAGAGATGAGGGTTTTTGGCGTTTTTCGTAAGGTATTAGGGTAAAACCCTAGGGTTTTATTGCAAACATCGCAGACATCTGGCACAGTGTACCCTTCTACCGACTGTTCAGCTCGCCGTTTCCGTTTCTCCTTGTCCATTGTTTTCGACTGTCGGTTTCTGGATTGGAATATGGGGGATACAATGGAGGTTGAAGAGGTCGATTATTCTGAGGATGCCTATCCGGACCGTGTCATCTTTGAGAACCCTAATTTCAACTGCCCGGCATCTGGCCCTCATTTTTCGTCGGACCCTGCTCCGCCTATATCGTCGCTAGTGGTCTCTTTTGCTGGGAACTGTTCTGCACCTGCTCTCATCGGATCGCTTTCGATTGAATCCACTGCCTTGGATTGCCCTCCTTTATCACCTGGTACCCTGCATATTTTGACTGCGAATACTCCCCCTTCACCCTCATTTGGCTTTTTTCACTGCGCCGCTTGTTGACATCCATTCCTCCACGGCTCCAAACCTTCCCTTATCTGTTCACTTGCCGTCGGGCTGTTTCAAGACCCCTGTGGTCAAGATAAAGTCCGCTAAGAATTTTCCTTTGGAGGGTTCCTCTGATCCATTGGTAGACCACCCATCTGCACCTCCCACGGGCAAGAGAAAGACCAAGAGTGTGAAGGCTACCTCCAAGGACATCACCATCCGATTTGGTGAGACCTCTGCAATTGGGGAGGCAGCATATATGGTTAGCATGGTGCTTGTTGGGCATTTCCGCGATAGGGTGTACTCGGCTACCAGAGTAACCCTATGGGTCAAGGAGATATGGGGTGGATTGTTGAAGGAACTGCCTGAAGTACAAATCCTTCCAAGGGGTTGGTTTGCTCTTCATTTTGCAAAGGAGAACTATACGAATCTGGTAATTACTAGGTACTGCCATATCGAGATGGCCCCGGTCCTTCTCAAGCGATGGAGCCCCTTGTTTGACCCTGAGAGAGAGAAAATTTGGGTTGGACCACTCTGGGTGCGCCTGCCGGGGCTTCCTTTACAGTACTAGTGCGAGTAAGTCTTCATCAGAATTGGTAATGAACTCGGCACCTATCTGGACCATGATCACACATTTTTGGAATCAAAGAATAGAACCCTTGCCCGCATTCTGGTCCATTTGGACACACGTGAGGGTTTGGGGGAGAAGATTACATTACAATGGGGAAAGTTCATCAGGGTCTAGATCCTGGACTATGAAGGGGTTTTGTTCCACTGCCAGTGATGCCATAGGGTAGGTCATATCTTCAAAGATTGCCCTCTTCTCAAAAAATCAGAGGATACTCCAAAAGCATCACTCGCTGCATCCAGGATTGACTCGCCGACCGTTATGCGTTCTCTTGCTCAAGGTCCTACTCCTCTAGCTAGCACTCAACTCCAAAAGGTGGCAGACACTGTGCTCAAATTGAACTCGCTGCCACTCACCAGGTCTCGGGAAGCTGCTGAAGCCGCAAAAGCTTCGGGTACTCCTCTGACCTCTTCTACCTCATCAAATGCATTTTGTTCATATGTTATTGTATCTCCCATTTACACATCCATGGCACATTGCACTATGTCATCTCTACTCCTAATTTCCACTACTGCCCCCTCTCTACATTCACTCTCGACATCCTCCACCTCTCCATCATCCTCCAGGGTTTCGCCATCTCATCACTATTTTCTTCATTCTCGAACCCTAGCTAGCGACACCCCGGTTCGATAAACTGGACTGGGTCTTACTCTACCGGTTCGGTTCCTTTGACGTCTCGGGGGAGGAAATCTGATCTTTCCAAAGCCATCAAGTGTGCTGGGGTTGAAGTAGCCTCTGGTCGTCAATCCACTCTCGATGGGGTTCTTAAAGCTTTGAACACCCCGAGTGGAGTTCCCCCATGAAGTGTTTATCCTTTAACTACAGAGGCATGGCTAGTGCCTCCAAGAAAGTAGCCTTGCGGAGACTCTTTGAGGTTGATCCTATTGATATCATCTTGTTACAAGAAACCCTAGGTATGACAGAACACATTACCAGTTATCTGCAATCTATTTCCCCGGGATGGACCTTTTTGGTAATGGATGCTGTGGGGAGATCTGGAGGACTTGCCATTGGCTACAATCATCGCACCATCAGGGTTTCTGCATCGTGGGGAGGCCATGGATTCATAGGCATAGATTTATTCTCGTCCAAGCTTGGAACCAACCTTAGGGTTGTCAATATTTATGGACCCTGTCAACAGAGGGAGAATTTCTGGCAGCATATGCTAAACCTCTCGATCCTTTCCTCTGATAACATTATCCTAGGAGGTGATCTAAATTTCTCCTTGGGTTTCTGCAAATCTTGGGGGTCTATGGCACAAGTGGATTCTATCTTGGGGTTTATGACAAATCTTCTGGAGCAGTACAATTTTGTGGATGTCCCCATGAATAATCCCCTCCCCACATGGAGGAATATGAGGGTGGGTGAAGCTGCACTAGTGCGAAGACTCGATAGATTTTTAATGAAAGGATCCCTCTTGCAGCTTCTGCATCATTACAAACAATGGGTTGATTCGGGGGGCATATTTGATCACTCCCCTATCTATTTGGAGGTTTTGGGCTCTCATCCTAAACCTAAATCCCCTTTTAAATTCAACCATGTTTGGTTACAGGATCCTGCCTACATTAGCATGGTTACAGACTTCTGGGTTGCCAACCCGATTGATAGATCTGACTCCTTGGCTAAAGGGTTATGTAATAATCTATCCAAGCTCAAGCATCTATCTATTAAATGGGCTAGAGAGAAGCATATGAGGTAGAACTCGATACTAGCCCACATTGAATCCGATCTAAGCACTTTGCTTGATGAGAGAAGCTTGGGGTTTATTTCAGCTGAAAACAAGTCGCATCTGATTGAATTAGAGAACCAGAAGGCTCAAATTTTGAAGGAGAGAGAGGAATCCCTAAGGTTAAGGAGCAAGGTCATATGATTGAAAGATGGGGATGACAACACTAGATTCTTCCAAAATTATGCTAAAGGAAGAAAGGTATCAAACACCATCTAGAATCTTCCTCTACCTGAAGGAGGAGTTGTTGACTCTTTCAACAAACTCTGCCTCCTTGGCTCTACACACTTCAGGAATCTATATAAAAGCCCTCCTAGTTCAAACCTTGCTGATATCATAAATGTGGCTGGTCATTTTCCCAGATTTTTTAATGAGGATGAGGCAGAGGAGCTTTATGCACCGGTGACAACTGGTGAACTTGAAAGCACATTAAAATGGTTCAAGAAGGAAAAGAGCCCGGGCCTAGATGGCTGGACCATAGAATTTTATCTTTCTTTTTATGACCTTCTGGGACAGGATCTGTTGCAAGTTGTGGAAGAACGCAGATTATCCGGGTCATTATACAATGCCATAAACTCGACCTTCATTGCTCTCGTTCCAAAATCTGATACTCCCTCCTTCGATGACTATAGGCCTATCTCTTTGTGCAACTGTCTGTACAAAATTATTTCCAAGATTATTGCCAACAGACTCTAACCTATCCTCTCCCGTCATATTGCCCCTCAACAATTTACCTTTCTTGAACATCGAAAGATTCACGAAGCCATTGGATCGGCTCAAGAAGCATTACATTCTATCTAGACTAGACATCATAAGGGCATTATTCTCAAGATAGACTTGGAAAAAGCCTTTGACCGTGTCAGTTGGCTTTATATTAAGATGCTCCTTATCCATTTGGGCTTCCCCCATCACTTTATCACTTGGATTATGGCCTGCATTACCTCTCCCACCTTGAATGTCCTTATTAATGGCTTTGCTTCTCATTTCTTCCATTCAGAGAGGGGGCTTAGACAAGGATGCCCACTCTCTCCCCTCCTTTTCTTGATTGTAATGGATGGACTTAGTCGTTTGATTGCATCGGCTAAGCGGGATGGAGATCTCTGTGGACTCAAGATATCAGATGATTGCTTTCTCACTCATCTTTTATTTGTGGATGATGTTCTCATCTTCCTTGATGGTAGTATCAGGGACTCTCGCACTTTTTCCAAAATTCTCCTTCTTTTCTCGTTTACCACCGGGATGCTAGCCAACCATTCTAAATCTACCATCACTTTTGCCCGTACCTCCATCCAAGAGTCCCACTTTTCACATCAGCTATTTCCTTACTGTATCCATCCACTGGACAGGGGTCTCAAATACTTGGGATTCTGGTTAAAGCCTATTAGTCAGAGGATTGCTGACTGGGTTTGGCTAGTTACCAAATTGGAAAAAAGGTTGTCCATTTGGAGTCACAGATATCTATCCAGGGTAGGCAGACTAGTTCTGATTAAATCTGTTCTAGAGGCTACACCAGTCTTTTGGATGGCACTTGCTTGGATACCCAAAAATATCCTTGCTCGAATACAACAAATTTGCAACAGATACCTCTGGAATGGAAATTAGGACAAAAATATTTTTGCTTGGGTTAGTTGGAAGAAGATTGCATTACCTAAGAAATGGGGAGGTTGGGGGCTCAAAGATCTCCCTTTATTTGCTCAAGCCCTTGCTGCTAAAATGGGCTAGACCCTGATGATTGGATAGAACCTTTGGACTACAATTTCTTATCATAAGTATATCTGGCCTATGCACATCATGGACTGGGTCCGATTGCCAAGTTGGCCAAAGTCAGGCATCTCACCAATTTGGAAGGCACTCCTTATTTCTCTCCCTCATATCAGGGACAATCTTGCTTGGCGAATCAATGATGGTTCAATGGCTCCCATAGGCTTGGATCCATGGATTGGAGGAGGAGGAAGATATCAGTTGTCTAGAGATCTCATATAGCTCCTACATTCCCATGAGATCAAGGTGATTGCAAATATTGCAGATCAACAAAACACTTGTATTTTTTCCCAAGCTTGGAAATCTGCACAACAACTTGAATTACCTCCTTGCTGACACCAGGAATGGAATGAATATATCTCTGCTTTATCTGAATTGCATATCATGATTAAAGAGGGCCCTGATGATCTTATCTGGTGTCTCGCGGAGAATGGTATATACTCTCCAAAGTCCGGATATCTATCCTTGATCTCCCACAAAAAGCCGGATTAGATTACATTTTGGTGGAAGTCAATTTGGAAGCTTACAACACCTCCTCGGAGAAGATTGTTTTTCTGGTGTATTCTTAGAGACAAAGTGCCTACGGGAGAGTACCTTACTCATAGATCATTTCATGGTCTAAATTGGTGCACCCTATGCAAAAGTTCATCCGAATCAACTATTCATCTCTTTTTGAACTGCTCTACCCTGATTACTCTTTGGCACAATATATCTTCTTCTATTCATTACACTGGGCAATGGGCAGGCGACGACCTCGGCAGTGCTTGGGAAGATTGGTTTAATCGGCATAATGGATCAAAACAACAAAGACTACCTTTGATTATTAGCTGGTATGCCTGGCTGGCTCGGAATCACTCTATCTTCGACAACTTGCTTGTATGCTACTCACACATTGCGGCTAGTATAGTATCAGCATATAATGAGTTGCCTGATCCACATCAACCTAAAGCCCGCAGACCTCATGCACCTCCTCACATTGATAAAAACACTCCTTGGGATTTTTTGATGGTGCAACAAATCAACAAGGTTGTGGTGGGGGATTTATCCTATAGTTAAGTGAACAACATTTCTATAAAGTGAGGATGGGGTTAAGTGCTGGAACTAATAATTTCGTTGAGCTCATTACCTTTCGACACCTTCTTCATTTCTCTTTGGGACATCATTGCATGAACATAAACATTTATGGAGACTCAAAGATCATCATAAATTGGTTCAACAATATTACTGCTTGTCACATACACACACTCAGTAATATTTTGGATGAAGTTAATATTTTCAAGGCTCAATTTAATGACATCACTTGCAATCATATCTACAGGGAACATAACAGCTGTGCTGATGGGCTATCCAAGGAGGCCACGACACTTCCTAGAGGAGAGTGGATGATCCAGGGACAACGGAGGACAAATGAACACCGCTACTACCATCACCTATACATAGATCAACTCTACCACAGGGCAAAGAGCCCTTGAACACTGGTTTATCATGTCTATTGCCGAGAAATGTAAATTTTTCATTATGTATATATTTTCATTTCACAGGACATATTTATGTAGATCAAATGCCCTGCATGGCTTATGTATAGGCCTATAAACAAAATCTTGTTACAGTTTTTTGAATGATCACCCTGCGTGGTGAGCTAAAAGATACATAGTTTTTGGTAAATTTTGAAAAAGCCCACAGAGGCTAGAATGATACAACATATGCAATCACATCTACAATATGTAATTTTTCAAAGTTATAATGAAAAATTACAATTTTTCCAGTGGATATATATATAATCCTCGCAATATTTTTTTTAATCTAAATATAACCATATATTTAGTCACTAACAAATCATTTACAAGGTATTTTAGAACACTATAATAAATTATATAGATTAAAGAGAGTATAAATTTAGCATGAGACTCAAGGTTAAACATTTTAATGAAATCACCCTTTAACTTAATCATGAGAAAGTGTTATGGTGCATGAATTCATATTTCAACAAATGAAATTAGCAACAAAAAATGCATATATTATATATATATATATTATATATATATATATATAATATATATATATATATATATATATATATATATATATATATATAACTGAAATAGGTATGGATTTTTATTAATAAAGAGCTCCAAATGGCTAAAGCCTTACAATCTTCAGTGCAGGACTTTTACATTTTCCTGTTACAAGCTGATGTCTTTTTCATGGGATGCAATTTTTTTCTGGTTCTCCCTCGTTTATGCTGAGGTCTCCTTGGCTCAAAAGACATCCTTTATTGGCATAATAGTCCGCTTCTTTATTTGATTCTCTGAGAATATGGTGGCATTTAAAGGAAGTGAAGTCTTGTAGGATATATCTCAGCCTTTGCAGAGTCTTATTTAAGCCAACATCATTAAATTGACCTTTCGAATGTATCATTTTGATCAGGATTTCTGAATCACCGAATACTTACATCTCTCGGTGTCCTCTTTCTTTAGCTATTTGACATGCTTTTGTCAAGCTCGAGATTTTTGCTTGGTTGTTGGATCGCTGTCCTACCCAACAAAAGGTTTCTTTGGTGCTTTCGTCATAAGAGTATATGAGTCCTCCAGCTCCCGCTATCCCAGGGTTCCCTTTTGAGGCACCATCAAAGAAGACTGTAGTTATTCCTTGGTGCCTCCACCAAATATGAAATATTTCATCCTTATCTCTTAGTCTCCACTCAGGATTGAGTTGGGGTTTTCCAATATTGTGGATCTGTTGGGTTAATGCAAGGATTCCAAGCCAACTCTTTTCCTCCTGCTGCATCGAAGAGTCATCTTTGAGTTTTTGGAAGTTCAAAGTTTCAACGAGAAGGCCTTTTGCTTTTGCTGCTACCGTGTTGGGTGTCCAGACTACATTGTTGAATATTTGCTCATTTCTAGCTAACCATAGCTTCCAACACACAAATTTGGGGATGGTGATCCAGATTCTGGCCCATGAGGAGTTGAGGGAGGACAAAGGATAACAATATTTCCATGATAAAAATAAGTCGACTACTGAAATTTTAGTGGGGATTGCCACCTTGAGTCCTTGGAGTATGAGTGTCCAAACTTTGTTTGCAAATGTGCAGTCTACAAACAGGTGATCCATGGTTTCTATGGCCTCTTTGCATAGTGAGCATCTATGCAGACCTGCTATTTTCCTTTTCAATAAGTTTTCACCAGTCAAAATCTTTTTGTGCATTAATATCCAGAAGAAGAAGTTAACCTTGGGCAGCACCAATGGATCCCATACCTCCATCCAAAACCTTGTAGGGAGAGATCTATCTCTGTATGATTGCAACAACTCGTAACCTTTGGCTGAGGAGTATACTCCTATAGGTCCCCAAACCCATTTATCTTTTTCTGTCTTGTGCACGGGAGCTACTTCACGAAGTTCTTCTTTTAGCGTTCTGTTTGCTGTGATAAATGATCTGATACGTTACTAAAGTTCCAATCAATCTAGAACCTGGATTCATCCCATTTTGAGATATCATATATTGTCTTATCTCCTCTGCTTTCAAGAAGCTCGCATATTTCTTGCAGGCTATCATTTAATGCTAAGGGTGATTGCCCCATTATGCAATCCGTTTTCAACTTGACACGCTTACCATTCCTAGGGATACAATATAGATTTTGGGAGAAGAATCACAATCCTTTGATACATAGTTGCCATAGCAGCATGCTCCTTTTGCTGTTTGCATTTTGCAAGTTTCTGAGTTTTGCATTTGGTATATATTTATGCCTTAATGTTTCGCTGACAAGGTGATCGGGGTCGCTGTGAAGCTTCCATAGTGTCTTGCATCCCAGAGTTGTATTGGTGAGGTCTGGATTGCGAATTTGAAGGCCACCTTCTCTCATGGTTCTCTTTGCTGTCTCCCATTTAACCAAATGGAATTTGTTCTGATTTCCTTTGCCTCCATGTCACATAAAATCTCTAATGATTTTATTAATTTGCCCTAAAATCGACTTTGGTGGCATGAGGTAGGACGCTTGATATATTGGCAGAGATGAAAGAACGAATTTTATCAGAGTTAATTTGCCAGCATGAGTTAGCCATTAATCTCCCCATGCAACGATTTTTCCTTTGATTTTTGTTATTACTCCTTCCCACAGATTGATTTTGTTTGTGCCCATTGTTAATGACAGTCCAAGATAATTGATTTTGTCCCATTTTGAGTATCCGTCGAACCCCAAATTGTGAGCTATGTTTTGAGTTTCTTCCTCTTCTGCATTCCAACTATAGACTGCACTTTTTCTTTCACTAATTAGGGCTCTAGTTGCTTTGCAGTAGGCTTGGAGAGTATTTTTGAATGCAGAGACTATTTTGTTTGAAGCTTCGCCTAGCATGAGGGAATCATCCACGAACAGGGTGTGATTTATTGCTTTGATATCCTTACTTATTTTCAAACCTGGGGCAGCTCCTGCTATCATGTCCTGCTCCAACTTTCTGCTCAACGTATCTGCCATTAAAATGTAAAGAAATGGAGAAAGAGGGCATCCTTGCCTTAGCCCCTCGTGGCTTGGAAGAAATCAACTGGCTTCCCATTTACCAAAGGCGCAATCCAAGGACTTATGGTACAAGATTGGATCAATTTGACAAATTCTTGGTTGAATCCGAAGGAAAGTAGAACTTGATAGAGGAAGGACAAATTTACTCTATCGAATGCATTGGCCATGTCTAACTTGATTAGCATGCCTTTATCATTTCTAAGGTTGCTAGAGTGCATGGCTTCCTGAACTTGAATTACATTATCCAAAATGTGTCTGCCATTGACAAAGCCTCCTTGCGAATCTGATATGAGTTTGTTTAGCAGTGGCTTTATTCTGTTTGCAAGGAGTTTTGTATGAAGCATTGCATAAAGAGATTGGCCTGAACCTGTCAAAGGAAGCGGGGTTTGACTCTTTCAGTATTAAAGCAAGGAATGTTGAGTTGGTGCTGCCACCCAATTTTGCTTTCTGAAGGAATCCTTTTATCATTCAAATAAGATCTATTTTGATTATGTCCCAACATATCCCATAGAAGTGAATGGTGAACCCATCTGGCCCAGGGGATTTATCTGGATTCATGGACCAGATAATTTTGTTGATTTCTTCTTCATTGGTTTGCTTCAACAATGCTGCATTGTCCTCTTTAGTGACTAGCGCCAGAATGTTCTTTAGGAATTCTTTGTTGTCTTCTTCACAGTCATCATTCTCTTTACTGTAAAGATGGTGGAAATGTAATGTAGCAGCAAATTTTATTTGAACTATTCCTTTGCATGACCTCCCATCGGAAGTGTTGATATTTGTGATGTGATTCCTAGAGAGACGGGTTCTACATTGTAGATGGAAATACGCTGTGTTTCTATCTCTGGCTTCCAGCCAAAGGCTCCGGGACTTTAATCTCCAATATTCTTCTTCATTTCTAAAGGAGAAAAATGTTTTGAATTGGGCTTCTTGCTCCTTTTCTAGCTCTATTTTAGTTATATCTATTGTATCCATTTCACTTTGCACCTTTTCTAGGTGCTGCACTGACTCCATTCTTTGATCTTTGGGAGTATTTGATGGGAGTTTACTCCATTCCTTGAGGGCCTTTTTTGTTATTTTTAATTTTTGTTCCCATACATAATTGGGGAAGCCATTGACTGAGGTGGACCATGCTAGTCAGACAATTTCTACAAAGCCTCTCTTTCCATTCCACAATGGGCTGAATCTAAAAGGGATTGGGCCTAGATTTTCTTCCTCCTCTAACATCAACCGGATGGGTTTGTGATCCGAGGTAAGCTTGGGAAGAATGGCTAATGAGATTAGCCTCCTTTCCATCAACATTGTGCTTTGAACCAAGAACCTGTCCAATTTATCGGATATGTGGTCTTCCCCTGTCCTGTTATTGGTCCAGGTGTAGAGCCTTTTTCTTGGTTTAAAATCCAGTAGGTCCCGTTGTTGTATCATGTCTTTTACTACATAGATCATCTGATCCTTGCTGGTCTTGCCCCCTCTCTTTTCTTTTTCATTCATCAATAGATTTAGATCTCTAGCTATGATTATGTTGTTTGGGGTATTCAGTTCCAAAAACTCATTTAATGTTTTCCAACAACCTTTCTTTTCATACTACAATACCAGTACATATAAATTGAATAATGCAATGGTTAACTTACTTGCTATGTGCTTCAGCTCTATGAAGCTCCAGTGTTGTGTGTTGCGGGAGTTGACAAGCCTGAACTGGTCTCCCTTCCACAGGGTTGCTATTCCACCATAAGAGCCTCTTGCGCTTATTGCTTTTCCTGCGTTCTTCTGCCATTTCTTTATGCTGATCTCTAGAAGGAACTCCCCTTCTATCTTTGTCTCTTGGAGCATTAGGATGTCTGCTGGTTCCGCTTTCAGTAGATCTTTGACCGCTTCAATTTTCATCGGGTTCCCCAGCCCTCTGCAATTCCAAGAGACGATTTTCATTACTTACTATTAGGGGTGGTTGGGCCTCCTCCTTTTGGCCGCCTTGTCCTTGTACTTCTGCTGATTGACATTTCTATAGTGGGTTGACTTCCTTGAGTCTTTTTCCTTTCAACTTCTTCCTCCCTTGCTTCTCTACGAGGCTTTCTTCCTGCTCTTTTGACAGGCCTTTCTAAGATCTCATCCTCCGTTGAGCTTGCTGATTCATGTACTTTCTTTCTTGCTATGTCAGCATAAGAGGGGGAGGGGACTACTTCGGGGGTTCCCTCATTTTGCCCTTGATCCTTTGTTCCTTTCCCGTTAGGAGGGGATTTGGGTTGTTCACTACAGTCCTTATTTACTTCCGGCTCTTCTGCGGCCTTAATGGGCTTTGCATTTTGAGATCATGATTTCGACATGGGGTTGGAGTTCCCATCCTTTTGTTCCTGCCGTGTTGGCCCAAAGTTGTTTTCCTTTGTTATTCCTTTGCTTCTAGGTTTTGCTGTCCCTGCTTTTTGCACTATGGCCCATTGTTCTGCTTTCTCACTCTCTTTTGCTTCCTTTTTTTTGCAATGTCTTGCGAAATGGATGTAGCCGTGACAATGCCGGCATTTGAAGGGTAATTTCTTGTAGTCTAGCTCCTCGATGTGCGTCCAGTCTGCTACAGTAAGTCTAATTGCCTCTGGTAGCCCTACTTCCAGATCAACCTCCACGCAGATCCGTGCGCATGAGTACTGATCCTTTCGCACTGCTTGATCAATATACCTTCCAAGTGAATTGCCGATAACTTGCAGTGATTTTTGATTCCAACAATGTAAAGGAAGATGAGGTAGGCAGACCCAAACTAGAACGACAGACAACACATCCTGGGTTGGGTCGAAATCAGGGGTCCATTTGTTCAGGCATAAACCTTGAGGCCCCATGAAGTATGGGCCGTTTCTGAAGATGAGATTTTTATCCTCAGAGCTTTCGAACATGGATACATAGAATCATTTTCCTACAAAGTGGCTCTTTATTCCTTCTGATATGATCGACGTCCAATTCCTCTGCACCCAACCTTCAACAGATTTGGGAGAAGGCCAAAGCACGGTAAACTGTCCTATGAGCCCTCTGTTTGCAAGATTGACTACTGATCTGCATGTTTCTGCAATTGGCAATTCCACGTTTGGGATGCAGTCCAACTTTTTGATGAATTTCTATTGAGTCTCGGACAGTGGTCTCTTGAGAGATCCGATGATGAGCTTCTTGAATGCGAGGAGTTCGGGCAAGGGAGGGGAGGAATCAACACCCCCGCCGGCCTCCATTGGAGTTGCAAACCTAAGAAGAGGTCTCTGTGGCGGCACTGTCTAGGTCACAGGCTGCGCAGCGTAGCACAACGCTAAAAATAAAAATAAAAATAAAAAATTGCATAATTACAATTAATCAAATATCTCAATTTACAAATTGGTAAAACCTACACTGATGGGATTTTAAACATTATCACTAACTTGAAATGAAATTATCAACAAGGTTTTTCATACTTGCAAAACTAAGTTAATAAAAAATGCATAATTACAATTAATCAAATATCTCAATTTACAAATTGGTAAAACCTAAACTTACGAGATTTTAAACCTTATCACTAACTTGAAATGAAATTATCAACAAAGTTGTTCAAAACAATGTACAATTACAATTAATCAAATATCTAAATTTATCAATTAATAAAACTTAAAATTGACCAGATTCTAAACCTTATCACTAGCTTAAATTTATTATTTTTACTTTAATTATATTTAAATCAGCCACAAAAACTAACTACTATGTACTACTTATTATTATTATTGATTTTTTTTTATAATCAAAATTTAAACTTTTAAATAATTTAATAATATTCTTATTTTTAATATATTATCTTGTTAACCGGTGATAATGTCAGAAAATGCACATTAACATTTATAATCGTAGAGGTTGGAGAAAAAATGAGTTCAACTCGGGTGTTAGTGAAACCTTTTAAATTTCGTAATGTAAAACCATAAAAATGAAAATATAGAAACCAATTTAATGTGATGGGAAAATTTCTAATAGTGCCAGATTGGTAGAACAAAAATTTGGGACTTTCTGTTGTGTTTTTATTTTCTTCTTTTGTAAAATGAAAAGTTTATAAAAAAGTAAGTATTAGAAATTTAACAGTATTTAAAGCAGTAGTCTATAACGCGACTTTTTGAAAGCTTTTCCGGTGGATTTTTCCGGTCAAAATCCGGCAGCAATTCATTGGAATCCCAAGTTTGATAGCTAGTTTCTGCACAATCAATGGCTCCCAGGGGTTTTTCAAGGCGCTGAATCCAAATATGCAGTTAAAAACCCATTTTAACTATTAAAAATCAAGATTTAACCTCATTTTTTCCGCCGAATTCCGTCATCGGAATCTCCAAAAAGTCGCATTATAGACAACTCTGTATTTAAATCCAATAAAGAATTGTAAATGTGTATATGTAGTAAAGATTTTTAAATCACGATTTAAACATTTGAAACTAAAATTTATTGAAGTTATAAAATTAATATTCTCAATTGCTAATTAATTAACGTATAATACCTCATTTACATATTATTGATTGTTTGTAATTACAAAAGCACTTATTGATTCCTTGTAATTTGTTGAGAACCATAAAATTATAATACATCATCCAGATTTAGAGTGGAATGTTAAATTGATGGGTTTAGTATTTTCATCCCTGTTACTTTTTTTTTCCAGAGAGAAAATCCAGATATGGCCGAAGCCCTCATGATTACAATATGGCCGAAACCAGTCAGAATACGGCCGAAGCCAGAATACAATAAGGCCGAAGCCAGTCAGAATACGGCCGAAGCCGGCTGATACGGAAAAGCCGTCACATATCGCCAAAGGGGGGACCTCCGCAGGGATCAAACACGGTTGGGGGGAGCGAAAGCCATCCGCCCCAGCCGTCATATCATGCACACTGGGTGCATGTTACTTTAGGCATGTTAAAATCTGCATCCCCTATCGAATATGTTTGAAAAGAGAAATTGTTCCACGCTAAGTCTTTGGTTCCCCCTCGAATATGTTCTGAAAAGGAAAAAGCGTTCCACATAAGTCAAATTCCGGGCCTTGTTCATAAGCGGTGTGGGTTATATACCTAGGTGACTTTTTGCTTGGCATGTTATTTATTATACCCATTCGTTATTTCCATTAGCTTCCTATTTGACTAACATTTGAATAACAATGTTAGTGACCTTTAGATAGGCCATCAAAAAGTTCCACTGCGCCATTATGATAATATTCTCTGTTTCGACTTCACCCTTGGTGAATTTGAAGAGGGATGAGGAATCCATTTATCCTTTTGTCTTTTCCCAACCGTCTTTGGTGATTGCTCTTTCACTCTTGCTTGGGCATTGTCTTCACCTTAGATCTGATACCATGTTAATTTTAGATATGTTTTATGCTTAGAGCAATTTATTTCAATTTTCACAGTTAGCTCAATATCTTTTCCAGATTGGCAATCACATCATCATTAAAGTAAACTGCAGATAGAACATAAACATAAATCACAAAAGACAAGCCAAGACAAGAGGACACAAGATGTGGTGCTAGCCAGGGTCAAACCCCAATGTGGGGAAACCCTTGATCAATTCTTCTTATATGTTCTTCAATAGTTCAACAGAGAGAGAGAGAGAGAGATAGTATGTTTACAATAGAAGTCAACACTTTGACTTATCTAGATAAGAGCATAGATCATCTCTAAGAAGATGATACATGAGATCAATTGAAAACATGTTGCTTCAACTGATTCTCCAAGGTGACTCCTTCACCTATCGTTGTGCTGCGTTTCGTCATCATGCTGCACCTCACCATGCTACACCATGCTGCACCCATCATCACTATGCTGCATCTCATCATGCTTCATTAATCATGACTGTACCCATCACTGTACTACATTATGTGCCATTGCTGCACCATGTTGCCACACTGACCTATGTGCTGGCTGCATCTTGCTTTCTTGTTATCCCTAGCTTGCTTGTTGTCCCTAACATGCTTATTGTCCTTTGCATGCTTGTTGTTGCATGTTAGTTGTCCCTTGCATGCTAGCTGTAACATTGGATGCTTGGTGTCTTTGCTGCTAAGTACCATACAACTGTCCCAATGTTAGTTAGTTGTCCCTTGCATGATGCTCTCCTTCGGAGACAGATACTCTGGTTGTTCTGGTAGTTCCCGACAGTTATGGCAGTTTTGGCTATTCCCGATAGTTCTGACAGTTCCAACAATTCCAGAAATTCCGACTGTTTTGGTAGTTCCGGCAATTCTGGCTATTCCCAGAAGTTTCGGCTTATTCCCTTTGTGTCAGCTTTCCCGCATGTTTCGGCAGTTCCCGACAGTTCTGGTAGTTTCGGCAATTCCGGTTGTTCCCAGCAGTTTCGGAAATTTCGACTATTCCCGACATTTCTGGCAGTTCTGGCAGTTCCCGACAGTTCTGGGTTCTACTCTTTGCGTTAGCTTTCTCGACAGTTTCAGCTGTTCCTGACAATTCTGGTTGTTCTCGGTAGTTCCGGGAATTTCAACTATTCCCGACAGTTCTCGACAGTTCTGGGTTCTGCCCTTTGCGTTAGCTTTCCCGATAGTTCCGGCAGTTCCCGACAGTTTCGACTATTCTCGACAGTTTGAGACAGTTCCGACAATTCCAACTATTTCCAGCAGTTATGGCAGTTCCTGACAATTTCAGTATTTCTGACAATTCTGACTATTCCCAGTAGTTCCAGCTTTTCCTGGCAGTTCCGACTATTCTCGATAGTTCTAGTAGTTTCGGCAGTTCCAGCAATTTCGGCTGTTCCCGACAGTTCCGACAATTCTGGTTGTCCCTGACAGTTTCGATAGTTCCGACTTTTCTGGTTTCTGCCCTCTGGATCAGGGCATCGTTATCCCTTAAGATCTCTCTTCCCACTAAAACCCAAAAGACAAGTGGAGAGGAAGAGATCCCAAGTGTTGAAAATGACTTGAAGGCCACCTCTATTTATACTAAAACGTTGAGCACAAGTGGGGTTTATTTGGTTGTTGGCCGACCTTGACGAATTATCCCATAACACAAATAAATTCATATCTCCATGAATAATTATTGGAATCGGATGATATTTAGATCAATCCTACACCTCTCGATGAGAGGGATCCAAGAAAAATATCAGCTT